>JBBMKA010064241.1:0-16882 GCA_037833695.1 Sechiopsis laciniata
TTTGCCTTTTACCTTTACTTTTGACGCATCGCCAAAAGAAACATGACCATCTTCAATTTTCCGCATCTCTTTGAATAAATGCTCGTATCTGCACATATGGTTGCTTGTCCCTAAGTCAAAATACCGCACACTATCATTATTGTCGCTTCCTTCTTTTTGCGCTATCAAAAGAACACCTTCATTCGCATTGTTTTATACCGCTAAGTTGCTTGTTTCTTTAACCCTTTTTATCTACACGACAATCTCTTGTAAAATGTCATTCTTCACCACAATTGTAGCATTTATCAAAATAACAATCACTCGCATAGTGACCATACTCGTGACATTTGTAGCATTCAATATTTGACTGATTCCATCTACCGCCTCTTCCTGGACCGCGTCTTCTTCTGTGCCAATTCGTTTGACTCTTATGTCCCTTCTCCACATCATAACTGTCGCTTTGACTACTGCGACCATATCCACGACCGCGACCTCTACTTTGAAATTGTTTAGAATATAGTACCTCTTCATCTTTGATTGACGCCTTGGTTTGAAGCGCTTGCTCTAGCGTTTCCTCTTTCTTCTTGTTCTTGCGTTGCTCGTGTGCCTCAAGAAAACCAGCAAGCTCGTCAATAGTGAGCGTTGCAAGGTCTTTTTACTAATCTATCACACACACCACATTCTCAAAATTATCCGTCAACGATCTCAAAATATTTTACACCACTCGTGCATCCGTTAGCTTTTTGCCATTGCGATTAAGTTGATTAACCACTGTCTGCACATGCATGATGTATTCAGATACGCTTTTTGACTCCTTCATCTTTATGTTCTCCAATTCGCCGCAAAGAGTCTGGAGATGCACTTGCTTCACTCGATTGGCTCTTTTGAAAACTTTTTCTAAAGTGTCCCACGCTTCTTTTAAAGTAGTTGCACTCGCAATTTTCTCAGAGCCCAATTCGTCCACTGCTCAAAACAACATATACACTGGCATTTTATCCTCTAATCTTGTCTCTTTCAATGTTTTGGTTTGAGCCACGGTATAATTCGCGGTATCCTCTGGTTCTACGAAACCTTTTCGACCACTTCTCATGCATCATGAAATCCAAGAAGCGCTTTCATCTGAATGCTCCAATTCTCGTAATTTTCCTTCGTCAATCGTCACAACGACATTTGGGCCGTCACGTTCGCCATCGGCCCTGATACCAATTTGTAAAAACTAAATTCGAAAAAACAAAACAATAAAACACAAATTTCTTTATAACACTTTCTTTTATTGCTCTCTAAAACTCTCTACACACTTTTCTCTTCATTCTCTACAAATGCTCTCACTTTTTCTCTGTATTTGTCTCTACAATTCATAATAAAGGAACACTCTATTTATAGCCTATTACAAACTTGGTTGCCAAGTTCTTAACAAAAAAGCTTCCCACTAATACCTAAATTAAGGATTCACTAATTCCTTAATTAGCTCCTTAATTGACTACACATTAATTCTTTAATTGTCTACCCACTAACTTCCTCAATTAATAATTATTCTTAATACATTAAATTATATTTAAGTTTATTCCAACAAAAACAATACAATGATGCTCTAAAAAGATTGGCTTTTCAGCTTATAACATTTCCATGAAACATAAAAAAAAACATAGCCTATTAGGAAACGTTTTTTATCTATGTCTACAACATAATATAGAGTCAACGAAACCAATGATCTTATTGTCATCTTCTTCAACTTTTGAATACATTAAACCCTCATTGATTGACCTTTTGATATATCTTAGGATGTATTTACAAGCTTCCTAGTGTGCTCTGCTTAGATTCGCCATAAAGAGACACATCATACTCATTGAGCAAGCAAGTTTTGGTCGACACGAAACCATTGCATACATTAGGCTTCCTAAAAGGTTTGCATAAGATATTCCAGTATCAACATGAACACATAAGCTTCAGGAGAAAACCTCTGCTCTCATTTTCATTCAATATTCAAGCAAAGAGAGAAAATTCTCTACAAAAACTATTCAACCCTTTTACATACATCCACATATAAAGGGAAATAGCAAAGGTGAAAAACTTCTGAACACACATTATAATACGCACACATATAGAGGAACAATTCTCTTGAAACAAACTAAAACAGATATATAAACCTCACACAAAACACACTGGCCCATTAGCTGAACACATCATTTTTATTTTCGAAATGTGCCGAGCTCTTTTGTTAATGAGCTACCTTCTTTACATCCACCTAGGGGTGCAAGTATAAAACCGACAAACAGAAAAAATTGTTCAAACCGATCGAAACCGCTGTCGGGTTAATTCCAAATCGGTTCGATTTGAAGAACCAGTTATTATTATTAATAAAACCGAAATATTCGGTCGATTTTTGGTTTTGAAGATATAAAAATCGAAAAACTCGAATCTGACTGATAATATATATTTAATTGCATAAATTGTTTACATCCATGAGTAGTCTCGTAGTTGGAATGCGTCTCCTACTTGTGTGCATTAGATTATGCATTCGAGCAGCACTTGTGAAGCTTTTTTACAATATTATCAAGCACTAACTGGGTCGATTCAAAGGGTTAGGTCGGCTTGAAATTTGACCAGTTTGGTAGCAATTTTTACATATTTTGACCGATTATAATCAGTTCGGCTCTGATTCAGCTAAAAAATTGAGCCAAACCGAGCCTTTTATACCCTTAATTACAGCCATTTCTTCAGTCTCATCAAGTTCACTAGGGCATTCGTGGTCAATTCAAAGTGTTAGGTTGGATCAGCTTGAAATTTGACCGGTTTGGTAGCGATTTTTACATATTTTGACCGATTATAATCAGTTCGACTCTGATTCAACCCAAAAACTAAGCCAAACCGAGCCTTTTATACCCCTAATTCTAGCCATTTCTTCAGTCTCATCAAGTTCACTAGGGCATTCGCGAGAGCTAAGTTTAAAATGTTGGGCAATAGGAGTCTTGTCAATTTTGGTTGATTTTTCCATGCATTTCGAGTCTACTTTCTGATGACTATGATATGCACAAGGTCTTATTGCTCAAGAGTTCCATCCCTAAGATCTTTTTTGCCTTCCCTAGATTTTTCATCTCGAATGAATCATTCAACTATTGCTTGAGTTTTTATATTCCAGTCAAGTTATTTGAGTAGATAAGGATGTCATCGAATATATAGGAGTAAAACAAAGGTGCCTGAGTCATTGGACTTTCTATACGCACAACTGTCATATTGATTGCGAGAGAAACCTTTCAAAGTAGTTAGAGAATCAAAACATTCGTTCCACTAACGAGGGCTCTATTTTAGGCCATAGATCGCATGTTTAAGATGACATACTTTCTCCTTCTAGTACTCGTCTTTAAAGCTAGGGTGCATATAAGAATGTGGTGGCTACGTTCATTTGCTCCAATTTGACATTTTGATATGCACGAATCAATAATAGCACACGAATCTATGAATGGTTAGCCACAGGAGCAAAGACTTCTTCAAAATCAAATATCTTCTCTTGTGTGTAGCCCTTTGTCACCAAACGAGCCTTGTACCTAAGCTTGTTGTATCCCATAATTCTTGGCTTGATCTTAAAGATCCATTTAAAGTCAATGATTCTCTATTTATCAAACTTTTCCAAAAGGATCCGAGTTCTTAAGTAAGGATGCGATCTCACCATGCATAGCCTCTAACCTAGAGTTTGCAGTTAGGTGCATAGAAAGCTTGCTTATAGGTTAAAGGTTTCGTGATATCCAATTGCTCAAAAAAGTTTAAGGTAAAGCAAGTGAAATCAAATTCTTGATATCTTGATGGAGCTTTAATAACTCTTCTTTCCCTATCTCTCATTATTTAAAAATTCTTAAAAGATTAATGAGAGCTTAAAATACCTTGATGTATAGGGGTATTAATGATGTCATGGTCTTCATTTTCATCGGTTGAATCAAGAGGTAAACTTTATAAAATTGGACTTTAGAGAACTAACTTGAAACCAAATTCTTGCAAGGCATTTTCAGTTGTTAGGATCCCACATCAGAAAGAATAGAGACCTCATAACAATACGTAAGAAAGATGAACTACTCCTCTCATTGCTAATTAGTTTTGAGGTGGAACCCCATATTATCTAATAACTAATTAAAAATCACATCTCTACTGATAAAACACTTTTGTTTATCCAATGAAGATATACCTATTTTCCCTTGGTTGAAGTTTCTGCTATTTTAAATGAGCAAAGGCAGCACAACCGAAAAAATTCAGATGTTTAAGATTGAAGGGGTGTACTTGTCAAGATTTTTAGTGGAGTTTTGAAGCTCAAAGCAGGTACTGCTGTTGGTGAGATAGGTTGCAGTGTAGGCTACTTCCCCCAAAAGGTTTTGGGCGAAGAAGCATTGTAGAGCATACGTTGGACATTTTCAAGTATTGTTCTATTAGATAATATGGGGTTCCACCTCAAAATCAATTGACAATGAAGGGAGTAATTCCATATCTGTTACACATTGTTATGAGCTCTCCACTCTTTTCGATATGAGATCCATGTTCAATTAGATCTCTTGGTCAATCCATTCTATTGTGGGGTGCCAAAGATTGTGAGATTCCGGTTAGTTTCACTCGATTTGCAACGATTATCAAAACTAGAGTTACGATATTCAAGTCCATTGTCAGTCCTACGAGTCTTAATCAGTTTCCGGTTTGATTCTCAATGAGCTTTTTTCAAATTTTGACTTTATCAAAATTGTCATCCTAGATTTCAAGATAGATCCACATCTAGAGACTAAAGAAAATAAAATATCTTAAATGTTAGGGAATATACTTTGGAGATCCTAGACTTCCACTAACAAAGCTTCCAAATGATAATATTGATTTATAATACTAGAAAGAAAAACTAATTATTCTTCGTGCATTTTTTGATTGAAACCAATTTGATTGAGTTTAAACTATTTCATTGCTCATTTTTTAGGCTTGTACCAACCAAGTTAAACAAGACAATGGATGCAACTGATGGCAAAATAAAAGATATGGTTCGAGGTATTGTAAGCAAAAGACAAAATATTACGAGAACAGGTGAAGCTCCCAATGATGATTTGTTAGGGATCCTTTTAGAATCAAATTCAAATCAAATTCAAGAACACAAAAACAAGAAAGGTGTGGGAATGAGTATCGAAGAAGTAATTGCCGAATGCAGGCTTTTCTATTTTGCTGGCCAAGAAACCACAGCTACATTGCTTGCTTGGACAATGATTCTACTTGGTCGATACTCCGAGTGGCAAGATCGAGCACGAGCAGAAGTCCTTGAGGTTTTCGGTCATGATAAGAGATTGGATTTTGATGGCCTAAGTCGTCTGAAAATAGTAAGTAACCATTTTTTTTCTTTTTTTCTTTCTTTTTTTTTTTTTTGACTTATTTATTTTTCCCTTGGTGTTCTTAGTAACATAATCAAGTGATAGTTGCATATAGAATTTCTGGGAGACCTCTCCATGAAGAAAAACAGTCTTCACGTTCATCTATCCTAGTTTAAGATTAAAAAAAAAATAACATTTGTTAAGAGAGAATAAATTGAATGAAGGTGAAGTTCAATGTTTTTCAGCCCCAAGGGTTTGATAGTTTTGTTATATTGATGTTCGAAACAGGTAAATATGATACTAAACGAGGCTCTAAGGCTATACCCTCCAATTGGTATGCTAGCTCGAGAGATTCACAATGAAACAAAGCTAGGGAATCTGACATTACCGGTTGGAGTAACAATAGGTATTCCAACTGTATGCATCCACCAAGACACTAAAATATGGGGAGAAGATGCGAGTGAGTTCAAACCAGAAAGGTTTTCAGAAGGGATTTCCAAAGCAACAAACAATCAATTGGGTTTCCTTCCTTTTGGATGGGGTCCTCGAATCTGTCTTGGTCAAAACTTTGCGATGATTGAAGCAAAGATAGCAATATCCATGATTTTGCAGCGCTTCTCGTTCCAACTTTCTCCATCTTATACTCATGCTCCTGTCACAAACATCACTATTCAGCCACAACATGGAGCCCATCTTATCCTTCGTAAGCTGTAAAAATTATCAAGGCTTGTATTCAACTTTGGCCATATAACAACTTTATTTTAACTTCTAGTTTTTTTTCCATTCGCTATGATTACTGTCATAAACTAGTTAAGAAATACTTGTTTCCTTATTCATAAGAAGAAGACAGGTATTTCTTAAATAATAATTTACTTTTATGAGAGTACTTGTATCGTTTACTCACATTATGTTTTACTAGCATATAAAAAATTATGTGTAAATGATAATTTTGATTCTTATAATTTGAAGGAAGTTAAAATTTAATTATCGTGATTTTGTCTTTATGATTTAGAGATAAAATTTAGTTTATGTATTTTTAAAAACTAGAATTTAGTCTATATTGTTTGATAAAATTTAAAATATTACAAGTCGTTCTAAATCGCTAACGAATTAAGTATGTGAAAGTAACTATCCATGTACAAATGATGGTGATTTTTTTAATCCAATATCAGTCACTAACTCACATTGTCATTTTTAACACATGATAACAAATTTCTTCACATTTAATTCGTCAACGATTACAAACTATAACGACTACTTTTTACAATTTATCAGACCATATGAGTTAAATTCAAGTTTTTAAATCTATAACGACTAAATTTTAGCTTTATAAACTATAGATACTAAATTTTAACTTTCCTCGATAAAAAAATGTTTGTAGTTTAGCCAAAGTGGAGATATGCAAGTAAATAAATTACATCAACTTAGCTAAAGGGGTAAATGTTTTTCAATATATAGCAAAGCAAGAGACCAGTTCATGATGGTCTAATTGGAATCCGCAACAACAATTAGATTTAAATTTCAAGTGGAGAATCCAAGTAATCCAATATCTCAATAAAAATATTCCTCATATATATATGGGAAGTCACTATTAGATAGTGTGTACATTCATCTCAAAATTAATTGACAATGAGAGGAGTAGATCACCTACCTTATATGTTATTAATATGAAGCCAAAAAAAATGGGCCCTTTGTGCCCATTATACATTCCATTTTTTTAATTGCCCTACACAAGCCGTAAAAGGCATTATAAATTGCAATTGCAATTTGTTTTGTCGTGTGAGTGTGAGAGTGTCGCAGTCGAGAAAAAGGAAATTGATTATATTTTGGTGGCATTGAAGCCCATTTTGCCTAGCAAGTGGTATTAGAGCATCAAGTTGTAGAACGATGACTGGAAGAGATGAGAAATTAGTGATTTTCGATGGAACAGATTTTTCGTTTTGGAAGTGTCAGGTATTGGATTATCTGTATTCGAAAGATTTGCATTTACCATTGGAAGGGAAACCCGATGAGTTGGGAGAAGCTTAATGGAAAAAGTTGGACAGGAAAGTGTTAGGCACCATTCGTTTGCCTTTGACAAAGAATGTGCAAAGTAGTGTTATGAAGGCGACGACTACCGAAGAGCTGATGACAGCTTTGTCCAACATGTATGAAAAACCCTCAATAAACAACAAGGTGTATCTTGCAACTTGGTTTTTTAATTTAAAAATGGCTTAAGGTACATCTGTCACTGCCCATATCAATGAATTTGATTTATTGATAAATAAATTATCTGCTGTGACTTAGACTTTACAGATGAAGTAAATGCAATTTTGTTGTTGAGATCTTTACCTGATAGTTAGGAAACTATGAAAGCTGTAATTTCGAATTCATGTGGAAATGAGAAATTAGAGTTTTCACAAGTTAGAGGTTCCGCTATTGCAGAAGAGATTCGCAGAAATGACTCAAGAGTTGCATCTACTTCTAGTTCAACGTTGAATGTGGATAGAGGCAGAAGTAATAACAGAAGTCAAGGGAATCGAGGTAAATTGAAAAACAACATAAGCAAGTTTAGGAATGGCAGATTTGAGTGTTGGAACTATGGTTAGACAAGACATCTGAGAAAGAACTGCAAGGCCCCAAAGAAAACTGAAGGCAATGAAGTTGGTGCAAATGTTGTTGCTAATGAGGCACAAGATGCTCTAGTTCTAGTAGTGGAATGTGCTTATGAAACATGGGTGATAGATTCAGATGCGTCGTTTTATACTACAGGTCAGCATGACATTCTTGAGAATTATGTTACAGGAAATCATGGAAAGGTCTATCTAGCTGATTGGGAACCTTTAGACATCATTGAGATGGGTGATGTAAAATTGAAAATGGAAAATGGTTCGATTTGGAAAATTTGTAAGGTACGTCATGTTAAAAATATGATAAAGAATTTGATTTCTATAGGGCAATTAGACAGTGATGGTTTTGAAACAAGTTTTAGCCAAGGAAATTGGAAGGTTACAAAAGGTACCATGGTAATTGCTCGAGGAAGCAAGTCAGGAACTTTGTATGTTAGTAATAATGACAAAGACATGGTAGTAGTTGTGGATCATTTAAGTCAAACTGATTTGTGGCACAAAAGGTTGGGACACATGAGTGAAAAAGGTATGAAAATTCTTCACTCTACAGGGAAGTTACATGGTCTGAAGGAAGTTGAACACAAGTTGTGTGAGGGCTGTGTATTTGGGAAACAGAAAAGAGTCAGTTTCTCAAAGACAAGAGCAAAGCTAAAACCAACAAGGTTGGAGTTAGTTCACAGTGATGTGTGGGGGCCTTCTGAAGTATCTTCCATTGGTGGTTCCAGATACTATGTGACTTTCATAGACGACTCAAGCAGAAAGGTATGAACTTATTTTCTCAAACATAAATCTTATGTATTTTCTGTTTTCAAAACTTGGAAGGATATGGTTGAGAATGAGACAAGTATGAAAGTTAATAGCTTGAAGTCAGATAACAGCGGTATATATTTTAGTGGGGAATTCAAACGATATTGTGCAGACAATGGTATTGTGATGGTAAAGACAGTTCTAAGAACATCGCAGCAGAATGGTGTGGCAGAGAGAATGAACAGGACGTTCAATGAGCATGCTAGGAGCATGAGATTACATGCATGATTGCCTAAGATGTTCTGGGCTGTGGCAATCAACACGGCAATCTATCTGGATTAATAGGAGCCCGACCATACCACTAGATTTTAAATTGGCTGAAGAAGTATGGAGCAGTAAACATGTAAACCTTTCTCTTCTAAAGGATTTTGGTTGTTTGTCTTACCTTTACATTAATGCTATAGACAGAAGTAAACTAGATGTCAAATCTAAGAAGTGTTATTTTATTGGATATAGTGGTGCTGAGATGGGCTACAAGTTTTGGAATGACCTAAATAAGAAGATAGTCACAAGCAGGGATGTGATCTTCAATGAAGAAGTTCTGTATAAGAACAGAACAACAGTTGTTGATTTAAAGATAGATGAAAGTAGAGAAGAAAAGACTCAGTATATAAGCCTTCCTGATGTTGAGACCAAAACAACAAGGATTGAAGATCATAATATAGTTACTTCAGATGAAACAGTTGTGGAAACTGAATGACCAGTTATTGAAACTGATGAGCAGACTGTGGAACTTGAAGAAGTTCTGAGAATGCCACCTCCACCAGTTATGAAGTCTAATAGAACTATCAGACCACCACAGAGGTATTCTCCTACTCTAAATTATATATTATTTACTAACAGAGGTGAACCAGAATATTATGATGAGGCAGTTCAAGTTGGAGATTCTGTCAAGTGAGAGTTGGCCATGAAAGATGAGATGGATTCTCTTATGATGAATCAGACATGACAACTAGCTGAGTTACCTAAAGGTAAGAAAACTTTGCAGAACAAGTGAGTTTATAGAATCAAGCAAGAACCCGATGGTAGCAAGAGATATAAAGCAAGGCTTATAGTCAAAGGCTTTCAACAGAATGAAGGTATTGACTTTAATGAAATATTTTCTCCCATAGTTAAACTGACTAATATTAGAACTGTATTGTCGATAGTGGTAGAAGAGGATTTGTTCCTGGAACAGATGGATGTAAAGATTGTGTTTCTTCATGGAGATTTGGATGAAGAAATTTACATGGTACAACCACAGGGTTTTACAGTTTAAGGAAAAGAGAAAATGGTTTGCAAACTTCAGAGAAGCTTGTATGGTCTCAAACAAGCACCCAGATAGTGGTATAAGAAGTTTGATAGTTTTATATGCAGCAGTTGATTTCAGAGATGTCAGGCAGGTCATTGTTGCTACATAAGGTCTCAAGGTAACTCTTATGTTATTTTACTGCTATATGTTGATGATATGTTGATAGCAGGGGCAAACAAACATGAAATTGTGAAGATAAAGAGTGAATTATCTAAAAAATTTGATATGAAAAATTTGGGAGCTGTCAAACAAATCTTAAGAATGAGGATTGAGAGAAAAGATGGAATGTTGACTTTGTCACAGGAAGAATATGTGAAAAAGGTGTTAAAGAGATTTAACATGGAAAATGCAAATCCTGTGAGTACTCCTTTAGCTTGTCACTTTAAATTGTCTAAGGAGCACTCACCCATTACAGAGCAAGACAGAAACGATATGGCTAGAGTGACATATGCTTCAGCTATAGAGAGCCTGATGTATGCTATGTTTTGCACAAGACCCGACATTGCACATGCAGTGGGAGTTGTCAGTAGGTACATGAGTAATCTAGGGAAACAACATTGGGATGCAATTAAGTGGATTTTCAGATATCTTATAGGAACAACTGATTATGCTCTGCACTTTAAGAAGTCGAATTTTAAACTGCAGAGTTATGTTGATGTAGATATGGCTGGTGATACAGATGGCAGGAAAAGTACTACTGGGTGTGTTTTTACTTTAGGTGATACTGCAATTAGCTGGGTTTCGAGATTGCAAAAGATAGTAGCTCTTTCTACCACAGAAGCTGAGTATGTAGCAGTGACTAAAGCAAGTAAAGAAATGATATGGCTTCAGTCCTTTCTAAATGAACTTGACTTGAAACTGGGTAAGGGGACTTTGCATTGTGACAGTCAAAGTGCTATTCAAAGAATTCAGTGTTTCATTCGAGAATGAAACACATAGATGTGAGATACCATTTTATCAGATCAGCTTTGGAAGATGGATTGTTAATGCTTGAAAAGATCCCAGGGAGTCAGAATCCAGCTGATATGTTTACCAAGACTGTTCCTGTTGATAAACTAAAGGTGTGTACAGCTTCAATTGGACTTCTACATGAGTAGAAGAAGAGTTGCTACTGTTGCAGGGAAAGCATGTTGCTTGTTTTGTCTTCAAGCGGGAGATTGCTATTAATATGAAGTCAAAACAAATGGGTCCATTATACATTCCATTTTTTTAATTGCCCTACACAAGCCGTAAAAGGCATTATAAATTGCAATTGTAATTTGTTTTGCCGTGTGAGTGTGAGAGTGTCGCAGCCGAGAAAAAGGAAATTGATATTTTCTTTTGAGTTGCACAATAGCTGCAAAACAAAATTAAAAGTTTATTTTCTCGAGTGAATTGTATGTCTTTTCTTCGAGAGAAAAGTGAGAGAGATCATTCTTGAGCGTTGTAAAATTCTTGTAATTTTCTCCCTGATATTTAGTGGAACCTGCATCGATAGCAGAATACTGGAGGTAGCCATTATTGGGTGAACCAGTATAAATTCGGTGTCAATTTCTCATCCCTTGAACTTATTTTATTTATCGTTCTTGTTGCTTGAAAGTTTAGGTTAATTTATCTATGTTTTTAAGCTTGTCGTTTCAAATTGGTAATTCCATTGTGTAATTTGGAACTCAAACTTGATTTTGGAAAGACAGTAATATTTTTGTCTAAATTATTTTGAATGAAGCCTTTTGGGGGAAGCCCAAAAATAAAGTCATGAGGGTCTAGGCCCAAAGTGGACAATATCATATCAATGTGGAGATTCGGGTAGGGTTATCATCTTTATCAATTGGTATCAGAGCCTTGCCCCAAACATAACCAAGTCGGTAGAACGCTCCGATGTAGGACAAAGACGTTTGGAGCTCCAAGATAAAAAATTTGTGGTAGCTCTATCAGACTGGCGGTGTACTCTCAGTAGAAGAGGAGTTTGGTCTGGATGTGAACTAGACAAATTGACTAGCGGTGTACTCTCAGGAGAAAAGGAGTTAGTCGGATATAATAGTCGTTGCAGAAATCCGGTCTATCTGCATCTAGACGGATTGACTATTTGAGGGGAGGCTCGATCTTTGTTCGAGGGGAGGGTTGTATCCTCGGGTGCCGAATCAGAAGTTATTATTGGAGTACTATTCTTTTTGACCCACTTAAATTTACTTAGCATTGATATCATCTCATCTTTTTCCATAATGGGCAGTTTATTTTCAAGATTAAAATGAGCATAAATCTTAATGGAATCAAATTCACATCACACTTTTAATTTAAAAAGTTATCTTTATGACGCTCTTCCTCCATTTTTTTCAATATCATTCAACTTATGACCGTGATTATTTAAGATTCATCAATATGCTATAATTTATTACATTAAAAAAGAAGATGCGTAAACCACTTTTGCTCTCAACATTTTATAATCTTCATAGAAATAGTGAAATTAGTAGTAGTCACACATTATAAATAGCATGCTCTATATTATATGATTCACAAGCATTATTGAGAGCAATATAATCCCATTATCAAAGGTTTCAAAAATGAGGAAGAGTGAAATTGTGTTGGTTTTGAGTATATTGATATTAATAGTGAGTTGTGATGGGATTAATTACTATGATTACTTGCAGGTTGTAATGCAATGGCAACCAGCAACATGTACTGATTTGAATAAGCCTCCATGCTATCAAGATCCAAGTAATGTATTCAGTATCCATGGCACGTGGCCTAGCCTATACAGCGGTTACATACCTCGATGTTCTGGCACCCCTTTTGATGTCTACCAAGTAATTATGTTATTTTAAAGTCTAAGTTCTTTCAGTTTTTGTTCGATAATCATTTTGTTTTTTATTTTTAAAATTTAAACTTATTTTTACTCAAATTTATCACAAAATATTTCTTCTTTAAAAAAAGTACGTGAATGCTAATAAAATTTCAAAAATCAAAACAAGTTTGTTGAAACTACTTTTTTTTGTTTTTAAATTTTGATTTGAGTTTTAAAAATATAAGTAAGATGTTGATAACTAAATAAAAAAATCCATAAGGGACCGTTCACTTAGAGGTAATATGGGATTTTCATGAAATGGACATCTAGATTATCTCGTTCATTTTGTAGGAATGTGAGATACTCGAGCATTTTAAGATGCCTTGGTATCTTAGGAGACCCATATGGAAGGCATTTTAACCCATTTTGGATGTCCTTTTTAAAACATGGGTTTCTAGATTCTCATGTAGAGGGCATCCGTTAAAGATATTTTTGCCTCTCACTAATTTTGTATATCATAGCATTTTATCGATAATATATGACAATTAATGCTTGGTTAAGCCTACTTCGACATTATATTTATATATGTTATCAAACATATAAAAATATTGAATATGACATCAAAATTAGAATTAATTATATAATTTTTTTTCAAAAAACATTCATATTTAAATTGAAGTTAAGAATCTTAAATATGTATGAATGATCGAACAAAATAACATACGTAATAATACAATAAACTATTCTTTTTTTTAAAAATAAATTTATTTAAATACATAATTGTAGGTTGATATAATTAAATTTACTCCAATCCATAAGCCTCGAGTCATTTCATTTCACTTTATAGATATAATTAAATTTACCTCAATCCATGAGCTTGAACTTTTGGATTCTAAGGTAAATTTTGGTAATTTCAAAGAAATACGGATCTAGAATGTCAGACATGTGTGATTTTGGACATTTGAAATTTTGAGCATTAGAAGATTCTACTTATCCCGATTACTTCAAAACAAACGTCTTCTAAAAAAAATTGTTATAAACTTAAATTTAAAAAATAAAAAATAAACAAAATAGTCATTAAACCAGATCTAAAAAGTTAACTACATGTAGAGTATAAGGAGTATAAGATACTTTTAAAATAAGTGAAGTTAACTTTTTATTACAATTATCGAGAGTTTTTATGGATTCCCAAGATTATCGAATAATTATTTATCCATAGGGAAATATTGTTTTCGGAATTTGAGTCACCCAAGAGTATTGAAACTTGTCTCAAAATTTAAATGTGCCAAAAACAAGAAAAGATTTTACAAATAAAAGAAAAACTTAATAACTTTAAATACTTACCTACTAAATATAATGTTCAAAATGAGCTAAGTTTATTTAATTTTAAAATTGTGACTTTTTCTTTACACATTTCTTTGACATGACTCATTTTGAATCTCAAAAGCTCATTTTAAAGTTGGCAAATTTTTATTTTACAAATAGTCACTTACATATTTTAAATTTGAGACTTCTAATAGAACATATCTATTTTGTGGATCCAAACCTCTACCAACCAAGCCATCTATGGAGATAGCTATCTGACTTCATAATTGGTCCACTCCAGTTTTCCTATCAACATTTTTTTTTTATTTCTAGTTTTTTGAAAATAAAATTTGTTTTCTCATCATTTTCCTATCGTGGTTTCGATTAAAAAAAAAAAAAGTTCTGTTAATAAAAAACATTTTAAAAACAACTTTGTTATCTTTGAAAACTATTTTGTTTTTGCTTTTATGTTTTTAAAATTTAGCTTAAAATAACTACTCCACGTATAGTTTTTTCCTTATTTTGTTATCTACATTTTATTTATGTTTTTAAAATTCAAACTAAAATTTGGAAACAAAAAAAAGTAACTTTCAAAAATTTATTTTGATTTTCAAAATTTAATTAAGATTCAAATATTTTCTTAAACAAAGATAAAATTTTTGTAGAGAATTTGAACGAAAATAAATTTACCTTTTAAAAACCAAAAACAAAAAAATTAAATGATTATTAAATTCGGCCTTGAGTTTTCAATTTTTTACTTTGAAAAAAATTATAAATAAAAAATAGATAATAAATGTAAATTTAACGTAAATAGCAAATTTAACCTCTTATTTTAATTACTAAATGGGTCAGTGACGCTGTGGTTTCATTATTTGGTTGTAAATAAGTTCAACACCAGCATCACAGATTCAATCTCAAGAATCGGTATTTGTCCCTTCTCCCTCGATATGCACTAAAAAAATAAAATAAAATAAAATTCAATCAACTTCACTTGGATCGAATCCATCATCATTGAAAAATTTGGTTTTGCTATATTTGAATTTTTCTAAAATTTTGACAACTATAGAACTTTTTTTTTAATATAATTCATGAAAAATCCTCTAATAATATAAGAAAATGTAAATATGTAGTATTTATAATGGTTCAGGTGAACCAGTTAGAACCTCGACTGAGTCAAGACTGGCCAAATGTTGCGACAGGGGACAACCTATGGCTATGGGAACACGAATGGAACAAACATGGAACCTGCACTGAATACTACCACATATTCAACCAACAAAATTATTTCACCTTTACAATGAACGCATACTTTCAGAGCAGTCTACTAATTGTTCTAAGCAATAACCAAATCACACCAAATGGACAAACATACACAACGGATCAAATCTACGCAGCGATTCGAGCAAGAACCGGCAAGACGCCAGCCGTTCGATGCAACTACAATTGGAGTACTGGATTCGAGCAATTGCATGAAATAACAATTTGTTACACGTGGGATGCTACGGATTTTGAGGATTGCCCTCCCAATGCCAATAGCTGCTCCACTTCTTTCTTCTGGTCTTCATGATACCCTATGCGAAATCGATTAAGATCCTACATCAGAAAGAGTCGAAATCTCATAATAATAAATAAATAAAGGTGGTCTACTTCTCGAATAAAGGTTGTGTCTAATGAATAAGAGGAAGCCATAAGTTGTACTTCCAATTAATAAAGGCCTCAATCTAGTTGCTTTTTAAGTATGTGTACACTACTACAATTTTAGCTTTCTATGACAATTTTTAATTGTCATAATTAACTTACTATGACAATTATGCTCAAAAATCTTCTTTGTCATGGTATCCCGTGTCATGTAAGTCTTTTATGACATATAATAACAATGTCATAAAATATAATTTAAGACAATTATAAAATTGTCATGAATATTTTTTCACGAAAGGTAAAAATTGTCATGAATAAATGGAAAATAGGATTTACGATCTTTATTTATGAGATTTTATAATTGTCATCAATTATGTTATTTTTGCAATTTTACCTTTTGTTATCATGACAGTTTTAGAGTGTCATAAAAATATAGTTATTTTTCCAAATAAAATTAAATCGTAAACTGTCATGATTTCTATTTCTTGATAGTTTAAAATATAGTTATTTTTCCAAATAAAATTAAATCGTAAACTGTCATGATTTCTATTTCTTGATAATTTAAAATTGTCATAGAATGGATAACATGATTGTTGTGATAGTCTTGATGATAGTTTAAATTTGTCATAAATTAAATTTCATGACAATTGTAATAATCATGATTTCTATTTCATGATAATTTAAAGTTGTTATAAAAGGTATATCATGACATTTTTTAAATCTTACAATTTGATATATTCTAATAATTTATTCATTTGATTCATAGTAATTACAATTAAATCTGTCATTAATTGAGCATTTAGAAAATAATATCACAATCCACATAAAAACCAAATAGATTTCATTGATAGATACAAATAAGATCTTAACAAGTTCTATACAAAGTAGTATTTATATAAAAGTAGTAAATTAAATTACACTGAATGTTTCATAAACCCTAGAATGAAAATCGAATACTTTGGCAAGTCCTACGTAACTCAGAACTTGGACGATAACTGTCCATGCAAATGATCCTTTCCATGAACAAAGTACCTACACAAGATAAAAATTACAAACTCCTAAAGATTATCTCGATTTTCATTAGGCTTCCATAACTGCAGGATAGCCGCATAAACACTATTCAAAATGCATCAAAAGTATGAGTGAGACATTATTTTAGAAGTAA
>JBBMKA010064251.1:0-16882 GCA_037833695.1 Sechiopsis laciniata
ATAAATATAAATAAATATAAATATAAATATAAATATATATATATATATATATATATATATATATATTAAAAAGAAATTTATAATTACACTGATCAGAATATCAGTCTTGAGAATCCATCTAAATAAAATAAACCCCTACGAAAAAATTATAAGCTAACTCATTTGTTTGGATTCGTTTTTTTCTTCAAATCCTAAATATAGGAGAATTGTAATTTATTTTGAAACGTACCTATAGAAGTTGTTTTGTTGAGTTTTTTATTTTTTATTTTTTTATTCAACAATATTGTAGAAAAAGAAATTCAAACCTGTAATCTCATGATTACTAAGTTGGTAAAACTCTACTCTTATTGACAATTATTTTATCGAGTAGGATAAAAAACATTGAAATTTAGTGAAACAACTGTGTAAAAAACTCAATTTCTAAGATGATAAAATCAACCAAAATAACATGTATTGATTCATCAAATTAAACCAAATATTAAAAAAAAAAAACCCAATTTAATCAATTTCATTAAATTTTTGAACGAAAAAACTTTGGCACTTGTATGAATATCATTTTTTTTTTAAATTACATTAATATCATTTAAAAAGTGATGATTATTGTTAACCTTATACCCCTTAATGATTAATCACAACACATGATACAAAAGTACTATTCCGCAATTATTTTTTTCATAAAGATAGGAATTAAAGAAATGATCAAATGGGTATAGTTGATTTGGGTATGCCTTACTCCTCTTATTGCAAAATGTCATATGTCTTTTTTTTTTTTTTTTTTGAAATACAAAATGTCATGTGTCACAAGAAGGTACAATAATATCATGCCACATGGAAATTAAATCACAAGCTTAATTATAGGCAAAAATATAGTCCACGTGACTTGCTCATGACAACACACGCATGAAAGATCCATCCTCATTTTCCCCTTTCACATCTTTACGCGTATCGTCATTTGCAATCTTCTTTTTTTGCTAAACAATCCTTCCCACTTTCTACAATTCCACATCACATCTATAATACAAGTTTTCTTTTTATTTAAATAAATATTTTTAGGGTTTTTATATTATAATTGAAATTATTTTCTTTTTAAAGTTATAACGAGATGAGACTGAGGTAGATTTTAATAAAGTATCTGCGCTAGAGAAAGAGTTTTGTGTTCTATTGTAATTTGTAAGCGAGTCTTGTATATTTTTCACAAATATAAGTATTTATGACCCACACAAAATTAAATTCTTAATGCATGTATAATATGAGTTACAAATCAGCCTTAGGCTAAAAACAAGATTGGCGCCCATCTTCAAGATAAAAAGTTGTGTGTACGCAAGATCAATAGTTCAATAATATTATTGTATACACAATAACTAAGATATTGCGAATTCAAATCTCTCACTTTCAATTATCGTTAAAAAAAAAAAAAAAAAAAAATCAACTTTTATAGCTTTGGTTTTGATGTTGTCTTTATTTGATATTCGATGTAAAATTATATTCTCTTCAATAGATATCTAGTTAAAAGAATAATTTGAGAAATTAATACATAACTTATCCTATATTTGATTAAATTTGGTTTGGCTCAATTTCAATTTTACCTTAAAACTTTAATCTAAATCACACTAACATAAATAAATAAAATCTCGTAAGTTATATTTTTATGGGGGTTAAGAAAGATTGGCTGGCTTACCACAAAGGTGATTTTCATTTTCATACCTTCCAATATTCCTTTATATTATTAATTCTCCACAAAACTTTGCTTTTGTTGGTTGAGATTATTTGTTTTTGTTCACACTTTGAAGCAATCAAAAACAGAATTTCAAGCAACTCTCTTGCTTTAAAAAATAAAAGAAAAGGAAGCTTCCTCTAAAGGAATTGGGCTTTTAATGGTTTTTTCACATCACCAATTTTCTCTCCTAAACAACATGTATTTTGCTCTCTCACTTTCAATACATAGTGTGAGAAACAACTGACTGAAACCCTTTTGTTTCCTTTCAAGACAAGGCCATTTGTCACATTATTAAAGAGTCTTTGAGGCATTACTTTAATTTGTCTATAAACTAAGATATGACAATTGATAAATGTGGAAAGATATAAAGTTGAATACAAAAATCATAAAGCTAAAAACACTTCCATTTTCCACCATATATAATCTCTTTTGAAAAAAAATATCTTTTTAATAAGAATATCATATCACCATAGAACTATCATGATTGTCGCCAATAATTTAAATTATGAAATTTTACTCTTTTTAATTCAACCATTTGTGGATTGAAGTAATGATATATACTTTTATATATTAAGTTGTGCGAAAAATTAGAATTTTAAAGTTTGAATAGTAATTTTGACGTGAAATATTATGGTAAGAAATTCCAACTATTGTTGGGGAAAAGGAAGAACAAAATAAAGGGAAAAAATTGTGAAGGAGAAAGATTGAGGAAGAGAGAGATGATTTGAAGGGGTTTTGCTCAAAAGATTAATGCAATTTTCTTTCATGAGACAAATTATTCAAGCATGATAGATTAATTTTGAATTTTTAGAAAAAAAGAAATTCATTAATGAAGAGGACGCCAAACAAAAACAATCTTCACTAAAAAATTTGGATTTTGGATTTTTGGGTTGGGCTTCATTCTGTTAAGGCTTGTTTCAAAGCCCATATAACTTGAAACCTGATGTCAACTTGTTGTGTTGGGCCTATTGAAAGGGAACCTTTCCCTGTCAAACTATATACCATTTTGCCTAATTTTTTTACAAATTTATATGTCATAATAAAATAAAATATTTACAAATCTATTATCTCACATTATTTTATTCTATAATTTCTTTTCCCTTACTGTCCCTAGTATGATGGATTCTTTCCTTATATGTTATTTAACGAATTAGATTTTTTTTTTTTCTTCTTCTTATTTGCCACTGTCAAAAGATTCTGTGAATAGAAGTCGACATTGTTGGCGCTATCAAAAGTATTCTCACCAAATAAAATAACCTTTTATATTCTCCCGCACTGATTCCTTCCTTTTTCTAGAGTAGCATAAATTCTAAATAAATAAATTTAGCCAATACATTTTTTTGGGGATTTTTCATGAGTGGCCAAAAAATTGGTAAGCTTCAATCAAGTGAAATGGATAGAATTCAATCAAGTTAAATATAATTTATATTTTGTTATGTATGAAATATTTTTAAAAAACGTGCTATAATTGAAATAGAGATGTTAGAATTTGCTATCTCTAGAAGATATTTCAAGATTCTTCCTCTATACAAGATATTTAATCAAGATTTGATTTGATTTGATTTTTTTTGTTCTTTCTAAAAGTGGAATTCCAATTTCTATATAAAAAAAAATTAGCATTTCAAGATTCTCTTGCACTTGTTTTCCTGTCATCCTTTTTTATTTTTCCAATTATAGATGAGGATCACATGCATTATATCAATCTAGCTTTTGAATGCTTGCATCTGTTTATATATGTGTAATAGTTTTGGAGTGCTTGGTAGATTTGTATATTGAATTTAATTCAATAAGCTTTAGATTTTAGTAATTGGATCAGACCATCCACTCTTTTAGATCCTTAGTTTCACTTCATAGATTCAGAGTTTTGTCATCCTTTGATGAAGAGTCATTATTTGTCATAGTCTCCTTTTGCATTTTCATTTAACATTTTAAATGGGTAGAAATCCTTAACCTCCAGTATGAGAAGTGAGATGATGATCTAACAAAAAATATCTGTTAATCACGTATTATATTTTTATGTTGGACTTTTATGTAATTTGAGTCAAATGATTTATTCGTATTTTATGAGAAGTGCAATATATAAATTTTCTTATAACCTTCAACCTCTTTATCTAGCATTTTTTGTATCATCCACGATCTCCTAAATAAAACGATTTTCTTCCTCTGTCCATACATGTAGCTAACAAAATGTTAATGAACCACATATATATTTTTGTTCTTTGTCTTGCATTCTCTAATTCTTGATTGTTGTTTTACGATTGAACGAACATGAAAGGGATATTAGTGATAAATGCTTTCAAGCATAAAGCATAGAGTAGCCTCTTTCCATATGTTCTTGATCAGTTTTCCCAAAGGTATTGGGTTTAAGTGTTATAAATCTTTATTTTTCTCTTGTATAAATTACTACTGAAAATTGTTCTTATGACCTATATACTATTACAATGTAAAGTAAAATTGTGTGTGGGTACTGTATTTATTTGAATTATCGTTACACTTGACATATATACATTATAATTTAATAAAACGTTTAATAACATTTTAGGAATTAAAGCCCAATAGAAATGAATCTGAGATAACCTATCCAAATTGTTTTGGGCTTTTAAAATTTTATAGGTTATATGATAAAAACACTAAAGGAATGGGAAATTCTTTCATCTGATGAGAAAGTTGCAAAAGCACTATCACTTTTATATGTTGGAATAAACTATTGGGATATATATGTTAGAAAGAGGAGGGGTGAGGCATCTACCCTAGACCAAAAAGATAATAAAAAGAAATCATCATGGAATAACCTACTGATCAAGAGCGTCTTGAAAAATTAAGAGACAATAAGTTTAATCTATAATTGTAAGTTCAGGCGAACATTCCATGACAATAATTGAGGTGCGTACAAGCTCACCTGATAGTCACATATATTAAAAAAAAAAAAAAAAAAAAAAAACTCAAATTATTCAAAAAGTAAAGTAAGAGAATAGTTGCAAAATAATTTGGATAAAAGACTCCAACTAAAGTGAAAAGAGATTACATTCCAAGAGAAGTCAAAGTTCCTTCCATTATTATTGAAGATTCCTCTACTCCATTTCATCAAAACCTCATAGACCCCTACAGGACATTTGTATAGAAAAAAGGGTAGAAATGAGAAACAACCTACTGTAATTGGGTAGTTACTTGACTCTTATTCAGGCTGTTAGTTTGTTATTCAATAGTTACTCAACTAAAAAATCCTTGATGTACCTTCAGTTCGAGCTTCGGGACATAGTCTCAGACCCTTGAATTAAGTGGAACAAAGTTCTCATTTCTCGATTTTTGTTGGTTGAATGGAAATACCATAATCTAAGCACGCATTCAAAGAGGATGGCATTAATTTTGCAAAAAATTCTTAACTCGTAAATGATTTTCTTGTGTTCCCATTGAGACATAAATTATTCGGTGGGGGAGTTCTGCAAGTATGAACAATTGGAATCGTAAAATTATCTGATGAAAATCTCAGTCTGAATCTGATTAAACTTGATATCATACCTTCTTCATTTCATCCTCTAAAACATCTTATGAAATTTCAATTATCTTGCTATGATAAAGGTTTTTATCATAGCAAGATAAAAAAGGTTTTTATGATAACGCATAACCTCTCTATTTCATCCTCTAAATACATCTAATGATCATGTCCTACTTATAAAAGGTCAAGATTCCTGCGTTAGAAATGTGAGAAGACTTATTAGCACTTATTATCAATTAATACTAAAGTACTCTATTTAAAACTTAAGAATTAAATAATCTGAGTATATTAGACTTAAGAAAAAGTGATAAAAATAAAAATAATTGTTACAATAGTACCAAACAAAATTTAGTTTTTAAATATTGGAGAAAGGGAAATTTGAAACTCTAATGTCACAATAATTAGATTGCAATATATACCAATAGAGCTTCGCTCTTGTTGACATTTTGTTACCAAAATTTAATTATGAGAATTTAAGGACATGTTTGGCTACGGGAAGGGAAGGGAAGTGAAAATAAATAAGTGTTTGGTGGGAAGGGAAGAAAAAGAAAGTGTTAATAAATTTGTGTTTGGTGAAAAAGGAAAGGAAGGGAAGGGATAAAGATATAGATAGTTAATAATATTTTAATAAAATAGTCATCCTTGAATATATATTTTATTTTTGTTAGAAATATATTTTTTACTCATACATAAACATCTTTTTAAAGTGGTATAAAAAAAACATCTTTTTAAAATTTATTTCTTTTAATTATCATTTAAATAAAATTTAGTATATTTTGATAATTAAAATGATCAAATAAAACAAAATTCAAAAAAATAAATTAAAATTATTTATATAAAAGCAACCCAACTTAATATAAATTATAATCAAATTACAACTAAATTAGTTTATTATAATTGTATTTTTTGAAGATAATAATTGTATTTTTTTTAGATAATAATTGTATCTTACCAATTGTGTTTTTTTATATATTACTTTTTTAATCTATATATTTAGAAACAATTGTTAAATAATGAAATTAATATTTATCAATACATGTTTTTTTTCTAAAAAATTATCAATATCTATCTTTATATAATAAATTTTAAATTCACATATTGTTATGATCTATGGTGTTCATTTTATTATTCTATTTTTGTCAATATTTTTGCCTCCCTCCTTTCTAGATCATGTAATCCCATTAACCACAACAAAAGAGTTTGAAGTAGTGACATATAAAAATTTTCTTCATATAACAAAAAAAAAAAAAAACCATTTTCTTAATAAAACTGTTTGAACTTCCTCCAACAATTATAAATTTAAAAAAAAAAAAAAAAAAAAAAATCTCCAACAAATCCATAATAAAAAGATTCGATCGTTGATGAAATCAAATCTGCAATTTTCTCAATATTTAAGAAATTGAAATTAAAAAAATGGGTTTTCGTCAAATAAGAACAGAAAAGGGTTTTCGTCAATTGGGAAGAACAAAAATGAATATTCTGGGTTTCCATGGATATGAGAACGGAAACCCCATAGGAGAATTTGGCAAAAACTTGAAGGAAGGGAAGAGGGGAGAAAGTTGAAATAGTAAACTGAAGAAATGGGTTTTCGTCAAATGGGTGAAAGGTTGAATTTCGAATCCTTCTTTCCCAAAATCTACACTAGGATTTCAGTTTCTACACTTTTGGTTACCAGATCTTACATCTGGAACAATTATAAAAGCTAAAACCAGATTCAATTGACAGAGAAGAAGAGAAGAATGCACGTTTGGTCGCCTTTTCCGATGGGTCTAAGGGAGAATAACACGAAAAATTAGGATGGAAAATAAAAAGAATAAGCGTAACTCAGACCGGGAAGACGAAAAGAACAACCCGGATTATTTTGGGCTTTGTCCATCACGCGCTGGGTTAAAATATCTTTTAACCCGGCGGGCCAAACGCCTGGAAGTCTTCACTTCCTTTCCTTTCCCAGCCCAACCAAGTGGGCCAAACGTGTCCTAAGACTTTAAAGAAAATAACCGATGTTCGTAACGCCAACTAATGTTCACGTGGGTAAGTTTTATACGTCGAAGGATATAATTATTAACAAGCAATAGATTTTGTGATATTTTCTTTTTGTGTGAGAGATATTTTCCTTAAAAAATAATTAAAAATGCATGAGTAATTGAATAAAGGGAATATAATTTGTTTTCGGGATGATGGAATATAATTGAAATACCTTAACGAGAGGCAATAAAAATGATTCTCTGCCATGGGTAATAAACTAATGAATAAATAATAAATTGAGGAGATATTTTATAAGATATTTAAGATAGGGGCTATTTGTTTGGTATATTTAGGTAGGATTTAATTTTCAAATTTATTAACTCTCTTTGAAAACCTACATTCAAATGAGTTTTAACTAACTTTTCATTTTTGCTTTTAAAAATAACTCTCATTTCTAACAATTTATTTTTAATCATTCATTTATAACTATTCAATCATTTTTAGCCACTCATTTTTAATCATTTTTTTTTAACTACTAAAAATAACAACTCATTTTAAATTTATATCCAAACAAAATTTTGACTTATTTACACAAAAATTACATTCAAACGATTTTTTGGCACAACTCTCAATTTTTAACCATTCTATATAATTCTTCGCTCTTAATTTAAATCCTAAATAAATATATGAAACAAATATTCCAAAGATACTGAGAGTGGGACACACTTGGTGCCGCGTGGATACCTTTTTCAACCTTTTCTATTTATTTATTTATTCCGTCTCCCTTTTTATATATTCAAATTTGGATATTTTCTCAAGAAACCTACCCAATCGCGCTTCCAAAGCGCGTGTTTACACTCATTAAGATATTTTCTTTTTTTGCACGTTTTTACTAGGTGGCTGTAGAGTCATAATGAGATGTGATAACTCATCAAATAATTTTTCTCTGCTTTCTTTTGGCTTAAAGAATGCTATTTTTTTTTTTTATACAAACAGTCTATTCATCAAGAAACACCCATATCAGAGCAAACTTGCTCCTGAACAACCAAAATGGCAATCGCCGAGGGGAGATTCCCCCGAACCATAAGAAAATCAAGATCCTGAACAGCAGAAACGTCTAGAGATCTACACAAAAATGCCTGAAAGAAAGTTTTTATTATTATTATTATTTTTTTTTAATTAAACACATTTTAGAGAACGTAGACTTGAATCTTTATACAAAAAATTTGTCACAGAGTAATAGAAAAATGATTAGAACATTATTTTTATTGGTCACAAATATAAATTTATAATCACAAAATTATGAATTCAATTTTTTGTTTTGTTTCATGAAGAACTAAAGTCAAAACTTATTAATTGGATGGATGGAGTTTTGTAACAACAAAATTATTATTATCGTTTATAATTGTACTAATAAATATATGAATTTTGTTAGGTAAGAAATTTCATTAAATTTGAACAATAATTTTTTACAACCGTGGCAAAAATATTATTAATGTTAAAGTACAAGTAGAGTCAATTGGAAAATTTTGGTTGAATTAGGTTAGTGCTCAATTTGGATTGGGTTAGAAACTCTCAACAAGTCTTTAACTAAATTGTTTAAAATATAATTTTAGTTTCATTAGAAATTGTTACATTTTGATGAATATGTTTAAGTTTGGTAGTTATATTTTCAATAAAACTTCAAAATGATTTATATGATAAGTTTGAAGCTAGTTTTAATCAAAAAAATAATAATTTTAATATAAAAAGTGAGTAATATGAATATATTTAAAAAATTTATTAAGAAGAATTAATATAGACTAATTGTTTAAACAAACAAAAATAAGAATAAACATAGAGAACAATTTTAAAATTTATTGAAAATATAAACCTAAAATTTAAGATTTTAAAATTAAATGATCAAAATGAAACAACCTTGGACCCTATTACTACTCAACTAAATTCTTTATTTATTATTACTTTATATATAAAGAGTTCTTTCGTACTCATTTATGTGCATTTCTTCGACTATTTCACAACTAACAATATTATTTTATAGCCAATAAGAGTACTAACTCGACTATATTAATGTACATCTAATAGCAAGAAGTCATGAGTTTAAATTTTTTACTCAATTATTGTAGTCTAAATATATATATATATATATATATATATCCTACAATGTTTGGTAGTAAAAAATTAATAGAGAATAAATTCATAATAAGTATTTATCATTAATTAAATTTATGAATTTTTGTGAAAATGAGTCTAACTCAAGGGACATTTTTGTTTTCATGATGAAGGTTAGAAGGTTTTTAAAAAAAATGGAGGAGGAGAGGGTCACATACCGTAGGTAAATGTCTGTAGCAAAATGAGAGTTTGTTTGGTCATTAGAGCCATCGAGGAGTGGCAAGCACCTACCAAAGTGAGTGAGCTAAGATCATTTTCACGGCTGCAATACAAATAAAATGTTGTAGAATTCTACATTAATTAAATAAGAAGTAGATCTTAGATTTATAAGAGAAGACAAATATCTATGAGGTCTTTTGAAAAAATTCAAAGAACAAAGTCATGAGAATTTAGGCCTAAAGTGTACAATATCATATTATCACGTGCAGTTTATTTGGCGTGGGTCCTCTCTTGAAAGTCCGAGAACCGTTTCATTATTTAACGTTGGCCACATTCCCATTTCTCCCCTGCACCTTTTCCCCTTCTTTAATCCCCTTAGCAAACTCCAAAATCCACTCAACCATGGCCGACAACAACATCAACCTCCGCCGGAAATCCAAATCGAAGCCGTCGGCGATGACCACCGACAGTGACGGCGAAGTGTGGGCCTCCTTCGACCAGACATTCCGGCAGGTCCAGTCAGTGCTGGACCGGAACAGAGTACTGATTCAACAAGTGAACGAAAATCACCAGTCTCGAATTCCGAGCAACATGGTCGACAACGTGGCACTCATCCAAGAACTCAACGGAAACATCTCCAAAGTTGTCTCTATTTACTCCGATTTCTCCTCCGATTTCTCCACCGCCTTTAATGCCAAAAGGGCTGCCACAAACCAAGATGCTTGATTCAACAATTCTAGCCATTTTGGACCATTTTGGACCAATTTGGTCTTTTTCATTTCAGATCATGGTTTTCTTTTTTGTTGCAAGATTGAAGATGTTCTTGCATGCAGTGCATTTGGTGTGTTCTGTTGTGTTTTATCTCATTCTAAATGTATTACCCTTTTTTCTTTTTGTTGTTGTTTTTAATGTAATGCTTGCTTCCATCATCATCCAAACATGGCTCTCAGACTTCATTGTCTTCTTCCTCTTTAGTTTACTTCTCCAAAAACATGGCAAATTTTTCTTATCAGCACTCGAGATAAGAGAACAAAAACAAAACAAAATAAGTGCTTCACTTTTCATATAAAACTTTACACTTTTGTTACCTTTTCGTCATTTAACATTCAAAACTACCATTTTAATTCTTAAACTTTTTTTTAATTTGATTTTTAATTTTTAGTTCTCCTAATTTCAAAAATAATAAATTTAAAGAAAAAGGGTAAATACTAAATTTATAGAAGAAGATGTTCATTTTTTTTAAAGAAAAAATAAAAGTACAAAAATTCTAAGGATTAATATTATAATTTTTAAAACGTGAAAGTTTAAGTGTCAAAATAGTATTTTACCCAATAAACTAAGTTTTTTTGTTTTAGAGACTAAAAAAAGTACATGTACTAGGGGTTTTTTGTTTGTCAATTTTAAATATGATTTACATTAATCATTTATTAACTAATCTTTAAATAAATGGCATTCAAATTAACTATTGTAACTACTCAAATCTCTTTGAGATGTTTGTTTGTTGAAATTAAAGAGGGTTTAGAATGATTATTTACTAACTACTATAAAAAATTGTTTTTAAACGAGTTTTTATATTACTTAAAATAACTCATTATTTCTAACCACTTATTTTTAATCATTCATTTATAACTACTCAAAATCATTTCTAACAATTCATTTTGAATTATTCATTTCTTATTACTCAAAATAATTCATTTTTAACTATTTAAAATAACTCTTCATTTAAGATCCACATCCAAATAATTTATTGTCTCTAAATCCTCTACAAAAAAAACATCCAGATGAGTTTTTATCCTACATAAAATTCTACGTTCAAACAAGTTATTATAAAAATATCAGTTTTTTAACTACTCAAAATAACTACTTAAACTAACTCTTTAGGAGGTGTTTGTTTGTTGGGGTTAAAATAATCTATAGGAATTATTTTAAACTTTCATTTTGGTGGAGGGTTTAAAAGAACCCATCCACCAAAATGAGAATTTAAAATAACACTTCAATTTCTTCCTTTTTTTTCTTTTTTTAAATTTATTTTTCAACACTTTATAATCAAATATATTTGTAATTTTAAATCAGTCATATTTTCAAAATCAATTTTATTTTTTATTTTTTATTTTGAAATATTTGATATTTTTTTGAAATTAAATAATTGATAAATTGTTTGTCTTTATGATATAATATTGTAAAAACATATTTTTTGGATTTAAAATTAACAACAATTTTATAACCAATTTCATATTTTAAATTATATTTTGTTATTTAAAATTAATTATAGTTTTATGATCAATTTTGTTTGTTTAATTTTTTTTTTAAGAATAATTTTAATTAATATTTATACATTTGTTTACTATCATTAAATTTAAACTAATTAATTAGATTCTTTTTCTTATTTAAATAATATCATATTTTCAAAATATGTTTTATAATTTAAAAATAACAATAATTTTATATTCATTTTTTTTATTCTAAACCTTTTTTTTTAATTTGTATTCATCTAACATAATATGAATGATTCTTCATTAATTCAATAATTATCATAAAATCAGTTATTTTACAAATTTTTGAGTAATTATTTAAAATATAAAATAAAATTCACAACTTAAATAAATTATTATAGCTAAAGATATGTTTTTTTCTTTTTCTTTTTTTTTTTAAAATTCATCATTTTTTTTTAGTTATGTTTTGTAATTTTAAAGTAGTGATATTTTTTTTAATTAATTTTATTTTTTTGTTTAATATTTTATTTATATTTTTTATCTACCAATATTTTTTTTCAACTAATTAATTAAAATTTGTTTTCGTTTACTTAATAAAGTATTTTTAAAAGTATTTTTAGAAATTTAAAAATCAACTATAACTGTATATTCAATTTCATATTTCAAAAATAAATTTTGTAATTTAATATAGTTTCCTAATCAATTATTTTTTTAAAAAATATTTTTATTAGAATTTTTTGTATATTTAATATCATTAAGTTTGAGTTAATTAATTGAAATTTATCATCCATCACATAATATTTAAAAAACATCAAACTAGTTAATTTATAAACTTTTTTTTTATTATTTAAAATAAAATTCATATCATAAAAAATATATATATATATTATGGTGAATACCAAATTAAATAATATTAGTCAAGAAAGTTATGAATATAAATATAATATTTGAAATTTGAAATAATAAACAATTCAAAGAAATTATTTTTATTAAAAAAATTCATAAATATCAAATCATTTATAAATAACAAAATTCTCCTACAACTCTACTACAAACATGTAAACTAGCTCTTATTATAACTCTTCTAAAAATAAACACATCCAAACGAGCTTTTATTATAATTCCTCTATTAAATCCTCCACAACTTGTCATCCAAACACTTCGTTAAAATAATCTCTCAACCAGACACCTCCTTAACTAATTCCTCATCCCCGCACCTCAGTAAACTATTTGGGAAATTTTTTTATTTATAAATGACACTGGAGACTTTTTATATAGAGCCTTTCATAAAACTTTAATATATTATTTGGTCCCAATATAAAAGCCCAGCAAGAGTGTGTTGGTCTTTGCCAATAATATGAAGATTGACCTATGCTTGCTTACTCATGAACAAGTAAGTTTGTGGTATCATATGGTGTTACATACATTTTAAACAGCTTAGCAGGCTAGTATTGCTTATTATAAAACTAGTAAAGAAATCAAATCTTAGTGTTTGGTAGATATAGCAAGTGAGATAAGTGAAATTTTCATTCAAAAGTGTTGATTATAATCTGTTCTCAAAAGTTTTTCTATATTTGGAATCCACAAAAGAAGATGATGTGGTTGTTTTGAAAACTTTTCTGAATTTAGAATCTCTCTAAAAGAAGATGAAGTGTGTTTGTGCTTGTTATTTTCATGAAAGATTAACTTCAACACCAATCTACCATTTTTAGAAGAACATCATGACATTCTACTTCAAGAGGATAAGCGAAGTAAAAATAACAACTAACCCAACTATTTATTTTGAATAAGGAACAATTTCATTCATAAATAAAAAATTGAAAGATAAATTTAAAGGTACGGGCAAGTGATTACATGAGTTACAAGTATTAAAAAATTACACAAACGACTTTCAATTAGAGTTTGAAAAAACTATAAAGGCTAAAATGTTGATGATTTTATGCCAATGAGCACCATTAATGTACACCAAATGATCAAGAGGTCATGAGTTCGAATCTACCCATCCCAACGAATGTAATCTCAAAAAAAAAAAAAAAAAAAAAAGTTGATTTTAATATTCGTATAGAAATGAAAAAATATTGGTTTGGAATGATCCAAGAGCAACACTTCTTGTCCATCCACATCATTTATATTATGGAAGAAAATCAAAAGCCCAAAGTATAACTTAGCCCAAAAAAAGATTTGAGCCAAAGAAAAAGACGGGCTCAGTACTCAGAAACCGAGCCCTTAATGGGCAACGCTTGATCCATGAAAGGCCAAGCCTAAAAAGGGCAGGCCCACCAAAGGTCAATTCATTTTAGGGCAAACTAGTTAAATGTCTAAATCTACAAAATTATTTAAGAAAATGTCTAAATGAGAAATATTTAAAATGGATGTCTAAATTAGTATCTTTAAATACAAAATTAATTAATTTTATATCCAATAATCTAAAGTACCCCATCCTAGTTTGTTCTTCTTTTTTTTTCTTTTTTTGTTTTTTTAATTTTTATTTACAATTATTTTAAACACATTATGTTTTAACTAACACGAGAGATGATTTTTTCTTAAAACAAACAAGTAGATTAAAATAATAAAGTTATTGATTTAAAATTTTGAAAATCTTTTTTTTTTAAAACAAACAACTAGATTAAGTTGGTTTTTTTTTAATATTAAATTTTGTATTCTTTTTGCATTTGAAATGGCTAAAATATCAGGTACATCCCCTGTCCATGTCAGAATCGTCGCCCCCTAGATTGTCGGGTGTTTCAGATCTCCTTCGTCATTAACCTCACACTAAGTATTCGTCTTTCTTCTCTAAAGGATTAGCTATGCTAATAAATAGAGTGATATTAAAAGTTTGAGCTTCCGAAACTGTTTTGGACTAGACTTCAGAATCTTGTATTGGAAGCTTCATGCCACGACTATGCTATGTAGGACCTTCTTCAATTCATCTTTTTTTGGTTGCATTGCACCTGCTCTTAATATAGTGGACCCCTGCTAAGTTCGAGATGTACATCTTGGTACGTGTTTGAATGATGTACGCCAAGATACAACAGTCACTGTACATACCACCAGCAAACCCGTTGTACATCCATTGGATGTCTCTGTCATCTTTCAGTATCTTTGACTTTTCTTTGTGTGCCTCGTCCTTATACACCGATATGCTTATGTCTTTTGCATTTTCGTCCAAGTCCATATTTTCCTCGATAGACAATATCAGTAGGGATAAGGGAGTGTTTTATGTGGTATCAACCACGACGGTATTGTAGTTTTTGTAAATATCTCTCTTGTCCCATTCCTATTATAGATGATAGTAACCGATGTAACGTCCATTTGCAATTAAGACCGGTTTCTCCCTACACACTAGAAAATGTGACAGAGAAGACGATAATATGGAAATTGGTGATGGGCATAAGAAAGAAAATACCATGATTTGGAGGATTGCTACAACCTTAGAAATTTGGCGATAGAAATGTGAAAAAATGGTGAAAGGTGACAAAGAAACTAAAAAAAGAAAAAGGAATTGATGAGTATCGCCGAAACCTTGGAAATTTAGTGATGGAAGCGTGAAAAAATGGTAAAAAGTGACAGAGAAAATGAAAAAAGAAAAAGGAACCGGTGATGAGAATGAGAAAGTGGTTGTGCAGTTCTTTGAGACAAAACTTACTCCTAAAATAATGGAGTAAACTAGTTTATTAAATTTGGAAAGGATTCCTAAAATGATGGAGGGTGAAATTCGATATTTAATCCTAAAATGGTGGGGTGGTTTATTGATTTTTATTCCTAAAATGTGATTAAGTGAAAATGGCATAAATGGTATGAATGTTTTATCCCTCCTCCTCCAAAATCGAAAATAGACACCCATTTTAATTCTTTCCCATTTAGAATTTCCTCAAATAATTTGTGGAAAATAGACAAATGCTATGTTTTCCCTTCATTTTACAGATTGGTCTTAACAATAACATTGGATCGGGTTGTGGTTCGGGGAATAATCCAAAAAATACTTACTCCACCATATACTAATATAATATAATACTCCACTAATAAGAAAGGCAGCTGGTAACAAGAAAATGTCTGCATTAAGTGTAAAACTTTGCAAAATGAAATAGTTATCAACATGATTTTAACAAAAAAAAGTGTGATCCATTTGAATTCTCCCCAAAGGTGTTCCAAAAGAGTTGGTTGAAATCTAATATTAGAGTCCTCAAATTCCAGTGTCCAAAGTTCAATCCAACTCTACACATTTGTTTACCTCTCACAGTTTAGACACATTTGTTTCACAAACTCAGAAAAAAATAATTCTTACTTTTTAAAGAAAATTTATGTAAATAGCTGATGTAGATAATCACAAATTCCAGCGTGGCATTGTGACGAAGCTGACTGTTCTTCCCAAATCCAAGAAAACAATGATCAAGATGGAAAATCATTATCATGGTTACATTGAAAATGTATCATTTCTTTTATTATAATGAAAAAAGTATCAACATTTTTATTTAAATAGAATGAAAAGTATTATGTAATATTATCACGTCTAATCTTATTAAAGCATTCTAAAATTTTCTTAAAAAGTATCATGGTTACATTGCAGGCCAGCCGACACAGAAAAATAAAAATAAAATTAAAAACATGCCGAAGACAGCTTTTTTCTTTTTTCTTTTTTTTAACATGCACGTTTTTCTCCTCTTTTTTGTTTGTTTGTTTGTTTTTTTCTTCTTTTATTTTTGAATACAAAGAAAACTTGCAGCTGGATTTTTTTTGTAATAAATGCCTTTCAAACATTATTTCTTCCAACTCGTCACATTGTAACAGAACATAGTTTTTTTTTTAATAGATTAGTTGGGTATTTTTTAGGGTATGTTTGGTTAGGGGTGTAGATAGGTTGGGTTGAGAGAGATTTTCAACCCAACCCAAAAATTTGGGTTGGCCAATTCTCCAACCCAATTAAAGACACAACCCAACCCAACCCAACCCTTATATTTTTGGGTTGGGTTGGGTTGGGTCATCGGATTCGTGAAGTTATTATAAATATAAATATTTTTCACCTAATTAGCTTACACTAGGATTGGGTTGAGTCATCGGGTTCACAAAAAAAATCTATAGTACAAAAAAGAAGTAAAAAATATAGAAATAGTTAAATAAAAAAAAAAAGTCTAGCCATCAAAGGTCTATCACACAATATGC
>JBBMKA010064282.1:0-16872 GCA_037833695.1 Sechiopsis laciniata
GACATACTACGCCAGTCCAGGTACGCATGCCTAAAGACTCGGAAGCGGTGTCACTGATCTACAGTAGCGCGAGACCCGCGGTGCTCGACTGTAGCAGCCTGAAATACCACCGATGCCTGAAGCTAAGAACCGGCCAAGGCAGGCTTACACCTTGGGTAAGGTTCTGCTTTAGTAGGCTACAGACTAGGCTTATACCGGTGTGGTAGCTACTCCACACCCAGCTTCTGGGGGTAAGGAATCTGTCCTCACAGCCTGACCCGTGGGGACACATACATTGGTCCACTTTCAGCCTCTGGATGATGACATCCTAACAAGTTCTATCTAAGATTACGAACCCTGTTCCTATCATACAAACATGCTGAACAACACATACCTAGCATGGTACTACGAACTTAAAGTAGGAAATCAAACATGCTGGATGAACAAACCTAGCATGATACTAACATGTGAAGCAGAAATCAAACATGCTAACAGAACATGTCAATAACAGATAAAAGAAAGCTTCAGCAATCAATTCCTATCCACTAACATGCCAATAACAATAAACAAGCATACAAGAAAGCATCAGAGAAGTCCCGCAGGGTCCACATAACCCCGGCAAAGAATCCTTACCTAGAAAACAAGCAGATAATTCTAACAGTTAAAAGGGCTCCTTGAGCTGCAGACCAACAACCTAGCAGATAAAATACCAATAACTAATTAACAACTAGCAGCTAAACGAAAACAGGCAATCAACACACACAAGGCTCGGGGGAGAAAATTGCCCAAACCGAGGAGGACACAAGCCGTCAAACACAAGGCTGCTCGGCTGCTGACGTGCGGCAGCTCTCTGATAGGGCTGCAAAGCTAGGCTCGGCGAATGCACTGCTGCGTACGGTTGGGAGCGAAGGGCATCTGCGAGGCTCGGCGCTGGCAAAGAGAGAATTGCGTACAGGCGAGCTGGGACGAACGTCTACTGGGCGTTCGGCGAACTGAGCTTGCGGGCACTAGAGCGAGTGCGTGCGAGGCTACTGGGCTGAAGGCAAAGCCGAGTGCTAGGGCGGGCTTGCGGTAGATCTGGTGAAGGCGTGGGTGCTACTGGGCATGCTGGCGACGTGCGATCGGCGGGGGGGGTTGCGTACGCACGGGGCGAAGGCGATGTGCGATCGGCAGGGATGCTGGCTGCGCACGATCGCAGCAGGGCATGCGATCGAGGACGTGCGCAAAGGGCGATCTGGCTGTGCGCTGCTGCAGCGTGTGGCTGGGCATGCATGGGATCGAGGACGGTGATGCGTGAAGGTGCTGGCTACGTGCGAGAGGCTCGCGATCTAGTGCTCGGCGGAAGAAGGGGTCTCGGCTGGGGGCTTGGGCGAAGGAGGAGGTCTCAGAAATTGGAGAAAAGAAGGAGAGAAAAGGTAGAATGAGGAAGGCTCCCCTTAAGCTAGGTCTCGGCACAAAAGGAAGGGGGGAACCTGGTCGCGACACGTGTCCTTCCAGGTTTCGGCTTCGAGTCCTGGCAACGACTTCTTTTTCTTCTATTTTCCCAAATAATCAACTGAAGCTCTAAACCTCCCAAAAAGACAAAGCTAGCTCTGAAAACCTGAAACCAAAGGAAAACCAAACCTTAGCAATTAAACCGGACAATCCTAAAACCCTAGAAATTACGAGACTACCTCTAAAGGTAAAATTACCAAAATGCCCCCAGAGGTCCAAGCTGCCCTAACAGCCGAACCAAACTACAAAAAATGTAACGAAACGTACCTGGAGAACCGGAAAGGAAAACTGGCCTGTTACACTTGCACACCCTAACCGATCGATCGTCGCCCATCGCCACGCCATACTGCCATCGTCGAGCCTTTGCCCGTACAAACCCCTTTGGCCTATGTGTTCCAATTGCCACGCCCGCCTACCCACACTCATTGCAGAGCCTCGCCCGCACCATTGCTGCCCATCCCACGCATAACGTGTCTTCGTCTAGTGCACCATCAAGTAGGCGCTGCCGAACCTGTCTGTATGGGATTGTGGGTAAATTTTGTTCCCTGTGTTCCTTGTGTTAAATTAGATGGCTTGATAAATATTAATTTATTATTTTTATCGTTTAGGTTTTGATTCGTTCGAGGTTGATTATCTGCTGCTCAATGAGCATATTATTATTCACTGTCCTGTATATTTTTAGGTAAGGATTCCTTGTCGTGGGTTGTGTGGACCATGCATATAATATTCATTGATTTCATTCTATGCTTGTATGCTTTATCGTTCTTGAGCATGCGTTAGGTAGTCTTGAATGTTAAGGTGATCTGACTATATTGATAGCATATATCAGTACCATGCTAGGGGTGATTGTTTATCTATTAATCATGTTGGTGATCTGTTATGCAATTGAGCATGTCATACTTTTAGTTTATGTATTATAGGTTGTCATCATCTAGAGGCATTGAGGGAATGTGATGTAACATGCCACCCTCTCGGCCAGGGACGTGATGTAACATGACACCTCCAATTAAGCCTACTCTGTAGCCTGCTAGAGTGCGACCCTTTCCAGGGTGTAAGCCTGCCATAGAACGATCTCTAGCTTCAGGTGAACAAGCTACCACATTTAGATACCGAGGGCCTCCCACCATCTGTGGATCAGTGGACACCATTCGTGTAGTTAGGCATGTGACCTAGACCGGCGTAGTTTGTGTAGGCCTACATTTACCCCAATTTGTAGCAGCATGCAGTGTGCGCACACACTCATTAGATTCTGAGAGGACGACTCCCTCGGGCTAATGTCATTAGTACTCTATTCCGTCCAGTCTAGATCCAGACACTTGGGGTGCCCCCTAAGTGTCTAGGTTAGCATAGCGAGCTGATCATTAAGCCGAGAGTTAGAGACTCTCGAAGGTTGGGAGTTATATTGATAACTTATGTGTGGATCGTTGGGTGATTGTATTACATGTATGCTAGGATGATAGATGATGTGATCTATGCGTACTATACCCCAATTAGGGGTTCTTACTAAGTATCTTCGTACTCACCCTTATTTTTATGGTTTTCCACCAGGTTACTTAGAACAACATCGAGATGGCTAGAGGAGGCATTGATGGATCATGGGAGTCTACTGTCTTTATTTATTATTATTTCATTATTTGATTCACATTTCTGTTAGATTGATTTATTATTTTGAACTGTTTTCAATAATCTCTTTCTAGAGTCTTGAACTTATGATTTGTTTATTTTACCATTGGAAGTATTTACTATTTTAATAAAGTGGTTTTTTTTAGTTTTTGGTTGTTTATTGTTTAACTGCTTTTAAACCATGCATGTTGAGTAAGAAGCATGTATATTAATTGGATTAATCTTAATCAATTAAAATTGTTAATTGACTACATTTCTGAAAGCATTTAACTCCTAACAGCATACGCGATGGATAATCTAAGCGTTAGGGGCTAGGTGACTGATCGATCGGCTGGGGCGCGATTGATGGGTGATGTTATTTAACGTATGAGATTTTACCTTGAGGAGATACGATTCAACACATAATTGAACACGACAAACTGTTTTCCCACATCCTAAGTCCTTAAAAAGCTTTAATTTTCATGAACTTTGTCCTATAAAGTGTAGTTCATTTACTTTATTTAATGTAGGTTAGGAGAAAGACTTGTACAGTGACTTGTTTGACTTGTGTGGAGGTAGCTGTCAATTAGAGGCTCCTTATATAAGATTGAACATGCATAACCTAACAAAAATCTCTCTCTTTCCTTGATAAAGAAATTAAATGAACAAAATCCAGAGAAAAGAAGCACAACCCTCTTCGAGTGTCTGAAAACTTCTGAGATCGCGAGGGAGTTCTAAAGTGAGAATGATAAAGGAAACACACAAGTTAATGTTCATTAGAGTTTAGAGAAGAAGAAGGTGCACATGGGATGAAGTGGTTCAACCAATTGTTAGGTCTATGTCCACTAAAAGCTTCAAGTTTTATTCAGAGATGAAGAGGGATATTAACAATTAGAACTTACAGATAAGTCATCTAACTTTATTCCTTATATATATATATATGAAATTATAAGATAACATAGAATTTAGGATTAGTTACAAAGTTAGTTTTAGACAAGAGTTGATTTCTTCAACTAAAGTAGTTGTTGGTTTGTTGGTTGTAACAAACAGAGTTCTTCAAATCTCCACCTTCAATAAATCACGATAAGTCTAATACCCTTGAAGCTCTTTGAGATTTACCTTTACCCTTTTTTCAAGCATTTGAAATCTGACCAAATTAAGCCAGTATTCAAATTTGGATCTATACAAAGCTTTTGTTGGCATATCAGAGGCTTATGAGCGGTATGAACGTTTAGAACCTCTATTAGACCTCTTTCTATTTGCTCATGAATGAAGTGGTACTTTATAACAATGTGCTTCGTTTTACTGTGAAACTACTGATTCTTTTATAGATAAACTGCACTTTGATTGTCACGGTAGACTTTAACACTAGGTTGATTAATTTCAAGATCACTCGACAAACCTTTAATCCACAGGTCTTCTTTAATTTCTTTTGTAAGAGCAATAAACTTTGCCTCTATAGTTGATATGGTGATGACTCTTAAATAGAGTCAGTATTTAGGACATTTTATAATCATTCTTTGGTCTTATTATAGAAAAATCCAATGCGAAAAATGTGAATATAATGAGTAAAAGGTGAAAAAGGCTAATGTTTACGCATTAGGGGAATAATTGGAGGAATATGAATTATAATGCTAAAAACGTTAAATTTATACTCTAAATGCGTATTTTGGAATAGCTTATGCTAGTCAGCAATTTTGTAAGAATTGCGATGCGGAGCGAGAGCTGGATCAAGATGTGCAAAACGACAAGGATGAATGTAGAGCCACATGACGCAAAGATAGCAGTTCGAAAAAGATGCCAAGGCCTATACAAGCAAACAAGAAAAGAATCAAATGAAGAGCAGTTATTGACTAACCACTCACTAGTGAGACAAACTACGTAAATCACGAGATTCGGTCCTTAATTCACATAATGAGATTGACAAAATCAATCAGCAAGATTCTATTGCGCTAATATAGCTATCGATCCAAATTAGGAAGATTCGAAAAGACCTAGAAAGAGATTATAAGAGGAGATCATTACAACCATTTTTTTAGGGGAACCCAAGAGAGTTGATCACCATTTTTTGTTAATTGTTATTGTTTCATTGTTAAAACTCATTTTGCAATTTAGTAATACAATTTCAGCATGTTGTTCTTCATGTTTCTTGTTAGCATTATGAACTTATTTCGTTAAGGATAGGTTAGGGAAATGTGGAATAAACTTGCTCATGTGTTAGATAGTATTAGGGAGGAACAAACCAGAGCATGTTGACTAGGTTCTAAACTTAATAGTAAATGTTGACCAACCATCCACACGCACTAATAGGTTATAAATCGGAAAAGGAAATAACCTAAGGCTAGTTTGCATGTTCAGTAGGTAAGTATTAAGTCTTTTGTACTTTAAATCGGAGTTTAAGAATAAAAACGTGACTATTGCATACACCGCGCTGGTTGAGTTACATTGAGTCACAATGGAAGTTGGGCTTAAATCAAACGAATGCGGAAGCAGACGTTTGTTAGGCGAAGTATGCTAGTTTTTCCTTACTGCGTATTTCTTCTAACACTGCGAATGCATTCCATATGTACCCTAGCTTTGCCTTTCTTTCTTAAAATCGCATACTTACGTTTTACATTTTCTTTAATTCACGTATTGCAAAACCTAATCAAACTTACTTTCTATTCACTTTCTAAACATCATCCTTTAGTAAATCACAGCCCCATAGGGATTGATAATTTACTTATTACTTACTACAGACCGCGTATACTTGCTGGAGTGTGAGATAATTTCACATGAGGCAACCCCAGTGTTCCATAGGTCAAGTTTTTGGCACCATAGTCGGGGACTGTGTCAATTTATTGATTGTTTGATGGTTTATAATAATTTTAGTTAAAAAGAGGAATCACTTGTTTTTCAAACATTTTTAGTGTGGTTTGTTCATAAGCACGACTCTCTCAGTCAATCCAAAAACTGAGTGAACTCTTCAGTAGAGAAGGCGAGAGTAGAGAAGGAGAGAACAAGAGAGGATGGACCCAAATTATGCATAATCCTGCTAGAGTGATTGTTGATCCACCAGTCGATGCAGGTGTAGAAGCTGCAGTAGGAGCAGGTGCAAACCCTAATGCTAATCCACCCCCAATCTAGGTTGTGGATGAGAGAGACAGAGTCATGTGGACTCAAGTTAGACTTCTGCACCATGTGGCGTATCCAGCTATGGTTAGACCAGACGATGTAGGTAAGCATCCCCTTTTAAATAATAACATGTATAACATGCTTCGCGTTAGTGACGCTTTCTGCAGTTTACCTTCGGAAGATCTGTATCAGCATTTGCAAACCTTCTAGCTATTAGCGATGCTAACCAGGAAGTCGGTGTCACTCTAAAAGACACTCAACTTTTTCTGTTCCCTTATTCATTAAAGAATAAGGCCAGATACTGGGTAAACACGCTGCCGAGTGAGTACACTTGGGAACAAGTTGCCGAAAGCTTTTTGGCAAAATATTTCCCTACTTCACGAAGTATGAACTCTAGACATGAACTTACTAGTTTTAGACAAGAGGACGATGAAACCATTGGAGGAGCTTTGGAACAGTATAAAGAGCTCATAGCAAAGTGTCCGCACTATGGTATGTCATATACCCTCAAAATGGAAAACTTTTATAATGGTTTATCCGATCATTACAAGGACATCCTCAATACAACTGCGAGAAGAAGCCTTATGGAGAAAATTATAATGAAGCTCACAAAATCATCAAAATAACTGCTAAAAACACCGAGCCTAAATTAAGTCAAGGAAGAACTCAAGGAAAAATGGCCAGTAAAATGGAACTTAGTGTCATGGCCACGATGCAAGTTCAAATTGCTACGCTCACTAATTCAGTGAAAAATATCCAAATGATTGCACCTCAAATGGTTCAGAATGCATCGACTATTGATCATACAACTCCCAACTTCTGTGCACTCTATGGAGGTGACCATGCGTACGAGTGTTTTAGCGAAAATCCAACTTCAGTAACGTGCATCGAAAATCAAAACTTGTAAACTTAGAACAATCCATACTTGAATACATATAATACGGGTTGGAAGAACCACCCAAATTTTTCTTGGGGAGGGCAAAACGGCAATGCTAACCAAACTGGATAGCAAAGATGGAATCAACCACTAGGATTTGGGAGCAACCAACAACAGAATTATACTTAAACACAAGACCCAATGCTAAAGGATTACATAGCTAGAAATGATACTATGATGTTGGAACATCGGACCTTCCTCAATGCTCAACAAGTAACTCTGCAGACGCTGGAAGTACAAATAGAACAGATAGCTGCAGACTATTCCTATGAAAATTGGGAACAATCATATTAGTCGTGCACTCTGTGATTTAGGAACCAGCATCAATCTTATGCCCCTATCCATCTACGAAAAATTTAGGATAGGTGAAGCCAGGCCTACGACTGTCACGATTCAACTTGTTGTTAGGACAATTATGGCCCTATAGGAAAAATTGAAGATATCTTAGTCCAAGTTGACAAGATCATCTTTTCGGTAGATTTCATCATTCTAGATTATGAAGCAGACAAGGAAGTACCGATTATCTTAGGAAGACCCTTCCTCAAAACCGATCGAACCTTGGTGGATGTGTACGAAGAAATAATCACGCTGAGGATGAATGATCAACAGATTCAATTCAACATCTACGATTCAATGAAGCAAGCTGATGAGGAGGAAAATTTCAACGTTAGAAAAATAAAAGTGCTAGTTGATGAAGCAATCGAGGACATGCAGAAATTAGAAATGCTAAACATTATCAGTGAAGAAGAAGAAGAAGACACTCCAGACTTCGCGCTAAGAGATCATGCGATAGAGGAAATTTATCATTATGAGGTGCTAGATGTCACAAGAAGAACTAGTCCTTCATAACGCCTCTCGATTGAAGAACCTCCAACTCTCGAACTTAAACCTCTTCCTGAGCATCTGAAATATACTTACCTAAGCAAAGAGGAAACGCTTCCGATTGTCATCTCATCACAGCTAACTCCGAATTACAAGCAACTCCTCCTAGGGTTACTTAAATAGCACACCAAGGTGATTTGATGGACTTTGGTAGACATAGAAGGTATCAGCCTATGCATAAAATCATCCTCGAGGAAGATGCCAGAACACCAGTTGAACATCAAAGATGTCAAAACCCCTACTAGGACAGATATGGGAGTAATTTATCCTATTTCAGATAGCCAATGGGTTAGTCCTATTCAGTGTGTGCCAAAGAAATGAGGCACCACAGTCATCCAAATGAAAAAAATGAATTAATCCCTACTAGGACACTAACCCAATGGCGAATGTGAATGGACTATCGAAAGTTGAATAAAGCAACCAAGAAGGACCATTTTCCTTTACCTCGTAGGGAAGGAATATTATTGCTTTGTGGATGGATATTCAGGCTACAACCAGATTACCATCAATCTCAAAGACCAAGAGAAAGCCACTTTCACTTGTCCCTACAGAATATTCGCGTTCAGAAGAATGCCTTTTGGGCTCTACAATGTCCCAGCAACATTTCAAAGATGCATGATGTCTATATTCTCTAACATGATAGAAAACACCATGGAATTTTTCATGGACAACTTCACAGTGTTTGGAGATGATTTTTCCAACTGCCTCAAAAATCTGAAGAAAGTGTTACAACGCTGTGAAGAAACGAATCTCTTACTTAATTGGGAAAAGTGTCACTTCATGGTGCACGAAGGCATTATTCTGGGACACAAAATTTCAAAGGCTAGAATGGAGGTTGATCAAGCAAAGATTAAAGCTATTGAAAAACTTGAGCCTCCAAAAAACGTTAAGAGCGTGAATAGTTTTCTAGGCCACGCGGGTTTCTGCGGGCATTTTATTAAGGACTTTTCAAAAATTGTGAAACCAATGTGCGAGCTCTTGGAAGCTGACCATCCATTTAAATTCGATCAAAGATGCCTTCAAACTTTTGAAAAGCATAAAAAAGCGTTGATGACTGCTCCTATTATGGTATCGCCTAACTGGGAGAAACCTTTCGAACTTATGTGCGATGCCAGTGATTATGCAATCAAAGCCATCTTAAGAAAAAAAGTAGAAAATCTTATCCATCCAATCTATTACGCCAATCGCACTCTGAATGATGCGCAACTAAACTACACAACTACTGAGAATGGGTTGTTGGTCGTAATCTATGCGCTCAAAATTTTTTTTTATCTTATTTGGTTAGATCAATCGTGATCGTCTTTACGAACCATGCTGCAATTAAGTACCTTATGAGTAAAGCGAATGCTAAATCACGGTTGATCAGATAGATTTTACTCCTTCAAGAATTTGATGTTGAAACTAAGGATAAGAAGGGTTACAAAAATGTTGTCGCAGATCATCTTTCTTGATTGAAAAATAAACGAGTTGATGTGACAATGGCCGACATATCCAAAAGCTTACTAGACAAATAGTTATTTATGGTAGCTATTGTGGAAAAGAAAGATAACCCATGGTTTGTCGATATCACAAACTATTTAGCTAGCCATGTCATCCCAACAGACTTATCAATACAGTAAGCTAAGCTGTTCTTTCACAAGATGCAATTCTATTTTTGGGATGAGCCATTTCTATATAGACAAAGTGCAGATGGAATGATTCGGCGATACGTTGAGGAAAAAGAGATGAATGCTATATTAGAGACATGCCACGCATCACCGTACGACGGACACTTTGGTGGAATGCGTACTGCTGCGAAAATCTTTCAATCAGGCTACTTCTGACCTAGCATATTTAAAGATGTGCATCATTATGCGAAGACGTGTGATAAATGTCAAAGAAAATGAAGTATAGGAAAAAGAAATGAAATGCCTTTAATTCGATTCTAGAAGTCAAATTATTCGATTGTTGAGTTATGCCTTGAACGCATTAATGCCATGCGATTAGTAGTCGGGGGTCTCGTTGCAAAAATGCATTCTACATTTTGCATGCGTCAATGCATCTGCATTGGCTTAGCGCATCCCGCGCACAAACTTATCTCACATTACAACGCATTGCTACAATGCATTCCGAATGTGTTTACCCACCCTCATTCTATTTAATGCTTACTCATTTTGTAATAGGGTTTAATGAGAGTGCTTATATAAACTCAAATTAAACCCTAGCCGTCAATGAGATTCATGACATTCATTATGTAATTTTGTACTCTGTAATTCGCCTCTTTCAATACAATTGTTCTCCCTCTCTCCCTGTGGACTAGCTAACACAACGTTAGTTAACCACGTAAATTATGTGTTACTTCTTCTTCACTTTTACATTTTCTTTATCTTTGGATTGGTTGTTGATTTCCATTTTCATAATAATTTGATGTCTGGGGAATCAACTTTATGTGGCCATTCCCTCCCTCGCACAGAAATTTAATCATTTTGGTCCCGGTTGATTATGTATACAAATGGGTTGAAGCGATTGCCACACCTTTGAATGATTCTAGACCTGTCATAAAATTTCTTTAGAGAAATATTTTCACTAGGTCTGGTACTCCACGAGCACTAATTAGTAATGCAAGAGCGCACTTCATAAACAAAGAAATGGCCCATGTGATGCAAAAGTACAATATCAAACATCACATTGAGACACCTTATCACCCGCAGACTAATGGCCAAGCTGAAATCTCCAACCGCGAAATCAAGAGTATTTTTTAGAAAATCATGGGACCTAATAGAAAAGATTGTTCTTTGCGATTTGATGATTCGCTCTAAGCTTATCTACCGCATTCAAAACTCCGCTGAATATGTCACCATACAGGATTGTCTATGGAAAATCGTGCAATTTACTAGTAGAGCTAGAGCATAAAGCTTTTTGTGCGCTTAAAAAGCTAAACTTTGATCTTCAAAAAGCCGCTTCTACCAGAATGATGCAACTACTCGATTTAGAAGATCATAGGCACTTCGCATATGAGAATGCAAAGTTATACAAGGAGAAGACAAAAAAATGGCATAATCGCAGACTGATCCAGAAAACCTTTGAGGTAGATCAACAAGTTCTTTTATTTAACTCGCGACTTTGTTTATTTCTAGAAAAGCTCAGATCCAAGTGATCTGGACCATTCCGCATTACACAGCTTAAATCAGGAGGAGCAATCTAGATAAAGAACGAAGCAAATGGGAATGAGTTTGTGGTGAATGGCCAGAGACTAAAGCATTACTGTAATGAGGATATTCAGCGCAGAATATCTTCATTGGCTTTAGCCGAAGAATGAGCGTAGGAGCATGCATTTGGAGCCAATGCGTATCGATATATTTAATTTTTGCTCCAAGCATGCTAGTTAGAATTCTATCCATCTGCTTAGTTAAAGAAGTTCATTTAAATTTCTCTTAGTTGGTTTATTTCATTTATTTCCTCTATTTTAACTTTAAGTTCTTTGCTATTAGTTCTCCTTACTTGGTTTAGACTATTATATGGACTGCCAAGAGAATAAAATAAAATAAAATCGACAAGGTAGATTCTACATAATCATTTCAAATCATTAAAAGCGGTCAATTACCGAGCAGCCAGATTAAAGGTTTTATAATCCAACGGTTGGCAGCAATTGCATGGCCGCCTAAACTGAGTCGTCAACGTGACACATTGCGATGATCTCCTGCTACAAAGATCATGTCCCTTCATCCTAGACATTAAATACCCATACATCGTAAATTTTACTTTCATCGAACCATCACCATCCAACTCTTACCTTCTTTCTCCCATAATCAAAATCACATTATTCACCATGGTACGAAGACACGCAACAAACTATCGAAGATGGTGGAACCAATGGAGAGAAGGGCAAGATGAGGTTGACCCACCTCTGAATCCTAACAAGTCAACGCTTCAGCACCACTCAGCTCGGAAGGTGACCAGTCACAAGTCGGCACTCCTAAGCGCAGACAAACCATTGCTTCACCATCAGGGTTAGAGGGACGCGCTGCAAAAGAAGAATCTTTGGAAGGCCCCGAAAAAGAAAATGCGATCACTTTTGTGCCACGACGATCCCCGATGTTGGTACTGATTAACAGCTCTAAAACTTTAGGGTACTTCGAAGGTTTACACCTTTAATGGAGGAGTAGGACATGGTCGAATTCGATCGGAAGATGGATGAGTTTAAGTAAGCAAGGAACACAGATACGGGCACCTCTAGACCAATTGAGATGGCCATTGTTTGTACAAGTAAAGAAATGCCAAATCGAGAGGAAAAGCACTGATGGTTGAAGAGCATCCAAGTGGATGCAGAAGAGCAATGGCAGCCTTGGAAGACCTGTTCCGATGCCATGTTAGAGAGGAAACCAGTGGAGGCTTGCCAAGCATCAAGAACAAGACTCACACATATAGGAGGATTATCGGGTAATGTAGACAGTACCATCAGCGCTTAGGAGTAGAAGTCTTAGCAGCTACTGCGACAGTAGCAGTAGAGCCAGGCCCTTACACACATGTCTATGTATCGACTCGCCCACCAAAAGAGCAAAGTAGCACGTAAGACAAATTTATGGGCTGCATTTGGCTGCTCACCAAATATCTGGATACATATATGGTGTATGAACGAGAACGAGATATTGTGATATCCAACGCACTCGCATTATTGAACCCATGTATCCGAGTGCCAGATTTTTTAGACCTCCCCAACATTATTTCTTCCACAGACTCTAATAGCGTCGATTCATAGGAAGAAAGATAAAGGAAGTTTCTATCTTTATCGCATTGCCTTCCCTCTACACTTTAATTTTCCTTACACAATATGATAATATAATCATTTTCTCTATTTATTCCCTGCTTATATATTCTGCTTTGACCTGTGCAATGTGGATTTCTCGTTTTTTTTTATTTTGTGCATTTTAAAAACATTGCCTAAGTATGCTAAAACTTAATCTGCCCTAGGACTGTCAATTGCTAGTATTCTATTGAAGATGTTTAAGGTCGGATTCTTTTTAAACTTGGGTCAATTGCATTATTTCTTGGGGAGGAATCTAGAAGCTTAAAGTAGAGATATTGAACCTTACAACAACTGAAGTTTGGGGGAACTAAGCCTCACCTTCATTACGGACAATGAAAACTTCAAGTTTGATGGTGAGGGCAAGCCTGTGGAGTGTTTTGAGAGAAAAAAGTTTAGAGTGTTGTTCTTTAAAAGAAAAATATATATAGACCCACACACACATATAGAGTGTGAAAAATAAAGATAAAAATATTTTGGGTAAAAATGAAAGGCACAAAAGAGCGAATAGTCGTGGGCACCCCAAAGTACTATGTTAGCCACCAGATAGCGTAAGCTTGAAACATTCCATTGCTTAGGTAGAATGTTTTATGCTCAAAGGAATCATACTAAGAACTACGGAATTGCGGCCATGAGTGCAACCCGATGAGGAATGCAGAAAGCAAAGTAGAAATCCTCGAGGGATTTGAGACCCAAATAGATAAGCCTCAAACATAATGTTTTGAACAAACTTAAGGTGATCAAGGGGGTTGATTGAACTGTGCTTAAGTCATAAGTTTCCAAACTAGGAATGTGCGTTGTACCAAGTGCAATTAGGAGCAGAACCAAGGTAGGAATTCTAGTAAGAAAAGAATCGGGATGATTAAGCGTATGGCGTACTAAGGCAATATTAATTAGAAGAAAATATTTTTTTAGCAAGAAGGAAAGCATTGCATTGTGATAAGTACAGTACTTAAAGCAGCTCTACACCTACATTAGCATCACTCGAGACAAGCAATAATTCAAGTTTAAGGGTTTGATAACTCTCAAATAGAGTCAGTATTTAGGACATTTTAGAATCATTCTTTGGTCTTATTATAGAAAAATCTAATACGTAAAAGGTGAATATAATGAGTAAAAGGTGAAAAAGGCTAATGTTTATGCATTAAGGGAATAATTGGAGGAATATGAATTATAACGCTAAAAACGTTAAATTTATACTCTAAATGCGTATTTCGGAATAGTTTATGCTAATCAGCAGTTTTGTAGGAATTGTGATGCGGTGCGAGAGATAGATCAAGCGGTGTAAAACGACAAGGATCAATGCGGAGCCACATGATGCAAAGATAGCAGTTCAGAAAAGACGCCAAGGCCCATACAAGCAAACAAGGAAAGAATCAAATAAAGAGCAGTTGTTGACTAACCAGTCACTAGTTAGACAAACTGCGCAAATCAAGAGATTCAGTCCTTAATTCACATAACGAGATTGGCAAAATCAATTAGCAAGATTCTATTGCGCTAATGTAGCTACCTATCCAAACCAAGAAGATTAAAAAAGACCTTGAAGAAGATTATAAGAAGAGATCGTTACAACCATTTTTTAGGGAGAACCCGAGAGAGCTAACCACCATTTTTTGTTAATTGTTATTGTTTCATTGTTAAGACTCATTTTGCAATTTAGTAATACAATTTCAGCATGTTGTTCTTCATGTCGTTATCTGTGTTTCTTGTTAGCATTATGAACTAATTTCGTTAAGTCTAGGTTAGGGAAAAGTGGAATGAACTTGCGCATGTGTTAGCAGATTTTGGGAGGAACAAACCAGAGCATGTTAACTAGGTTCTAAACTTAATAGTAAGTGTTGACTAACCATCCACACGCACTAATAGGTTGTAAATCAGAAGAGGAAATAACCTAAGGCTAGTTTGCATGATCAGTAGGTTAATATTAAGTCTTTTGTACTATAAATCGGAGTTTAGAAATAAACACATAACTATTTCATATGTCGCCCCGGTTGAATTACATTGAGTCGCAATGGAAGTTGGGCTTAATGGGAACGAATGCGGAAGCAGACCTTTGTTAGGCCAAGTATGCTAGTTTTTCCTTACCGTGTATTTCTTCTAACACTGCAAATGCATTTCATGAGTACTCTAGCTTTGCCTTTCTTTCTCAAATCGCATACTTACACTTTACGTTTTCTTTAACTCACGCATTACAAAAACCCAATCAAACCCATTTGTTTACTTTCTATTTACTTTTTAAACATCATCCTTCGGTAAATCACAGTCCCTGTAGAGATCGATAATTTACTCATTACTTACTACAGACCATGTATACTTGCGTGAGTGTGAGATAATTCCACACGAGGCAACCCCAGTGTTCCGCAGATCATATGGCTACCACTAGTTGAAGTGAGGCCTAGCTTATTATGTTGCCTTTAAATAGGAAGATAGTAGACTGAAAGAGATCTTCTCTTATCCATATCTCCTGCATAATTAGAGTCTACAAAACTATAAAGCTCATTAGAATGAACATTTATATGTGTGTACACAAGCTTGGAGTTTGTAGTCCTATTTAGATATCTCATAATCCATTTAGTAGGATCTCAATGTGCTTTTCTTAGATTAGTCATATATCCACGAACTAGAATAGCAGAATGAGACAAGTTAGGTCTTGTAGCAATCATTCTGACACATAAGGTTATCAATAGCTTATGCATAGGGAATCTTTAACATGTGTTTTATGTGTTCATGATCTTCTACCTTAGGTGAGTCCAAAGAGTTCGATTTACTGAGGCAATAGTGTAGATAGAGATTTTTGGAGTTATCTAGATTAAATTTCTTTAGAATCTTGTAACAATAACTATTTTGATCTATAGATATGTAACGGCCCAGTTTTCCATTCCTGTTCTCCAGGTACGTTCGGTTTCATTTTCTGAAGTTTGGTTGGGCCGTTAGGGCAGCTTGGACCTCTAGGGGCATTTTGGTAATTTGGCCTTCAGGGGTAGTCTCGTAATTTTCCAGGGTTTCGGGGTTGTTCGGTTAAATTTACTGAGTTGGGTTTCCTTCGGTTTCAGGTTTCTGGAGCTAGCTTTGCCGTTTTGGGAGTTTTGGAGCGTCGGTTGTTTATCTGGGAAAATAATTAAAAAGAACGCTCTCGCCAGGACTCGAACCCATGACCTAGAAGGGACACGTGTCGCGACCTCCCTTCTCCATTCCCTCTTTACCGAACCCTAGCTTAAGGGAGCCACATTCTTCCTCTCATTTTGCATTGCCGACTTCTCTTCTTCTTCCTCACACTCTCTTTTCTCTCCAAGACAACCCAGCCGAGACACCTCCATCGCCAAGCCCTTCACCGAGCAACAGCCACACAGTCGAGCTTCGCCAGCATCACCCATCGCACATCGCACGCCGCAGCCAGCCTCCCCGTGCAAACGTACATCGCCTTCGCTCCCAGCCCGACCTCGTGCGCCAGCAGGTCTCGCACAACCGCACGCTACAGCGAAGCCACGCACACGCCCTCCATAGCCGCAGATCGCATGTCACCCCAGCAGCTCAATCGCATCGATCGTGCGCGTTCGCTCCAGCATCCGCACGCACTGCCAGCTCGCCAGCCCTCTCGCACAATCCATTCGCGTGTGCACCCAGCCGTTCGCGCTCCAGCAGCTCGACAGCCTCCTTCGTCCCGCGCCCACACCCTGCGTCCAGCCGATCGCACGCAACCGCACTAGTGCCGCACGCTCGCCTCAGCTCACTGAGCCTTCGCCCAGTGTTCGCGCGCCCGTCTGCACGCTCACGCCTGCACGTCACCCGCAGCTTTGCCACCACTCAGCACTGACCGCGCCCCCGCCGAGCAGCCTTGCAACCCTGTCCAAGTGTAGCCGCACGCTCGCAGCCGAGCAATAGCGTGTCCGAGGGCTTGTGTCCTCCTCGGGTTTGGGTAATTTCCTTTCCCGAGCCTTGTGTGTGTGCTGGTTGCCGGTTCCGTTTAGCCACTGGTTATTAATTAGTTGTTTATATTTTATTGCTAGGTTGTTGTCTGCAGCTCAAGGAGAAAATTATATCTGTTGATTTTATCTGCTTGTTATCCAGGTAAGGATTTCCC
>JBBMKA010064293.1:0-16867 GCA_037833695.1 Sechiopsis laciniata
AAACACACTAAAAAAAAAAAAAAAAAAAAAAAAAAAAAAAAGAAAGCCACGTAGGCAGCCCTGCAGGGTCTCCTAGAGACTTTCCTGCTGGGAAGTAAAGCCCAAAAAATATCTCATTTAAATGTGAAAATAGGCGTTTTTTTTTAAATGCAGTTAAAAAAAAAAAAAAAAAAAAAAATCAAATCAGCTTTCATTAAACAACCAACCAAACAAAAGAGAAATCTCACTAAAAACATGACTCGGACTCGATCTACAATCTGAGTGATGACTTGAATTTTTTCTACCCATTATTTGGTAATTTTATGGTTCCATAATATTATTCATATTGAAATTTCAAGCATTTTGTTATATATGCATTCTCGTGATTTTGGACCCAAGGGATAAATTGCTAGCATTAATTCTTTTGAGATTGTTAGTTAATTAATTTATAATAAATGTTCATTATGTAAGTTGGCTTAAAATGTCTAATATAAGGATGTAGCTAATTTTTTAACCTTGCGTTGAAATTTCAATTGAGTTTCAAAACTTTTTTTTTTTTTTTCTTTATTTTTTAGTACAATTTGAAGAAAGGGGACCAATAAACCTTACATAGAAGATATAACTACTTTCAAAACTCAAATCTTCCGTTTCCTCTCAAATTTCGTGCAAACATCAGGCTCTCCCTCTTTCGTTTTGTTTTATTTTGAAAACCCCCCACATGCAGTTTTGATAGGTTAACCAATATGTCCCTTCCACCTTGTTGGGTGTGCTGGCTCACCCTTTAACCCATCTTATTCGTTGAATTTGAGAGTGTTGCTAGAGTGTGATTTATCTCACTAGAATTTCTCCATTGTCGCTGTGGAAGAACTCCATTTTTGCGAGTGAGATCTCATAATTGTCCCACATTGGACAGTGGAGAAGTCCTACAAGCATTTATAAGACATATGAGTTACTTCCCTTATTGTCAATTGGTTTCGAGGTGGAACCTCATATTCTTTAATTTGGTATCAGAGTCCATAAAGTCCAAACGAGTATCAGTCCAATAAAAATGAAATTGAGATGAGATGAGATTCAAGTTTGGTGCCTCCAAAAGAGGCACCAACTTGAGTCACACCCGATCTCAAAACCATTTTGTATCCAAACTCCAAAATGCATAATCATGCTCAAAGCCATGGACTTCAATCTATGTTATGAATTGAATTCACTAACTTTAGGGGCATTTTTGTAATTTTTCTATGACCGCTTTGGGACGACACCTCTCCTGCATGCAACCAACCATTCACCTTGTTACAATGGAAGCATGACGACAACCTCTTGCATGCGACGAAGAATTCCAGCACATCGAAGCTCCATTTCTAGGAATGAAATCATACACTTTGGGAATGAGACGCCTCTCTTCGAAGCTGAGAGAGAGAGAGAGACAATCTCATATTGAGGCACCAAGACTACTTGAAAAAGACTAGAACGACAAACAATGAGCGACTCCACCTCTAAAGACCAGTGCCTTCCCAAATTGAGGCAAAAAGCCTCCCTATTATAAGAAAAACTCCTCGCAACTATGAGGCGGTGCCTCCCTCGACCCTTTATTAGAAATTTAGAGATAAACATGAGCCTCTAAGGGAGGCCTATCTTGTGGATTTTGGAGTTATGAGATGAGAGGAGATGAAGTGGAAGAGAAAGAGAAAGTAGAGAAGAATTGGAGTGATCTCGAAGGATGAAATATTTGTTTGGGAATTAGTGTTTTAGAGAGGAGATGTTAAATTTTTTTTTTTTTTTTGGATTTGTGTTTTGGAAAAGAGAGGTTTGAAATTTTTTTTGGGATTGATACTTAAAGAAAAGATTTTTATTTTATATTAATTTTTTTTTTTATTGTAATGAGGTTTGATTTGAAGTTTAATAAAATTAAATAAGTTTGATGGGAGTCGAGGAAAAGTTGAGAGAAATTGTGATGTACTAAAAACAAACATATAGTTGGGATATCTTCCTCTCCTCTCTGGATTTTGGTGTTGAAAGAGGAGAGGAGAGAAAGTGGAAGAGGAGGAGGAAGTAGAGTGAATTGGAGATATAAAATAGTTGTTTGGAGATTGATGTTTTGGGAGGAAGATGTTGTAAAAGTATTCATTTTATATTAATTTTTTATAATGTAATGATTGAATATTTTGAATTGATTGATAAATTTAATATATTTTATTTATATTATGTGGATGAAAATTAAAAAACTTGTGATATGACATTTGATAAGATTAAATAAAAAATATTTTAGGAAACATTGCACAAAACACTTCTAAACTATGAGATTTGTAATAATTACTTTCTTAAACTATTAATTTGATCAATTACACTCCTCAAAGTTTGACAAGTATTGCAATTTATTTTCAAACTTAAATTTGAATATTATAACTAAGGATAATATTATCCTATCCAAAAAAATTTCTTCATCGTTTTCAACTTCTCTTTATCTCTCACAGCGTTTCTTTCCTTAGAATGAGAATGAGTAAAACCTAAAATATATTCTTTTCACTTCTTCTTCATTATCTCAAGAGGATCAGATATAGCAATTGAATAAATTTATTTTGAGACAACAACCATCAACTCATATTCGAGAAGATTTATGTAGTTTATTGTTGATGGTTTTATTTTCATTTTTTATGAATTGAATGAATTGACAGAATACAAGATGTTGCAGCAAAGCACCAAGAGGCAAAAAGAAAGGACTTGTAGAAAACTCAAAGAAAGAGGCTAGAATGCAATTCCCTTCCATCTTATTAGGAAAAGGATACAATACAAAGTGAACCTCCAAAATGAAAAATCCAAAGTCTTTTGATTGAATTCAAATAAAAAATCTAAAAATAAACAAACTGCAGTTTCAAAATCTTCATCTCAAAATGAACAAAGAAACACTTTAATAAATGAACACAAAATGCAGCCCATAAGTAGAAAGAAAATTAGACAAACTAATAAGGATTAATCTAGCGGAGCAAGAAAATGAAATATTAGGAACAATGCTTGATACCGGTGTGTTTTAATCAAACTATGGTCATTAAAGATCGGCACTTTGCCGCAGGAAATAGTGAAGATTTACCATTCGAAGCTGTGAGTTTTGTGACTGGTTAATCAAGCTAGAGAGTGTTTTCAACTTTTGAATCCTATCTCTCACTTTCAACGCATTAACATTTTATTGGATCTTAATTAGGATGAAGGATATTTTGAAATGTTCTGGAAGAAAGTGTGTTCCTTTGATTCATAATGCGGCTTAATATTTTGGGGCAGGTTCAAATCGTGAATCAAAACATTGGTGTTTTCGAATGTTTGAATGAATGCCAAGAATTTATGTAAACGCAAGCATGTCGCAAGTTTCGATCTCCTTTGAAATTGATGAAATTTTGATACATTTTCATTTTGGGATAATGTTGTGGAAGAAGAAATGAAAGAATATATTTTAAGTTTTACTCATTTTCATTATAGAGAAGAAACACCGTGAGAGATAAAGAGAAGTTGAAGAAGATGAACTTTTTTGAAATGACAATTTTACCCTTCATTATAATATTCAAATTTAAGTTTAGAAGTAAATTGCAACACTTGTTAAACTTAATTAATAGTTTAAGGGGATAATTGTTATAAATTTCATAATTTAAGAGTAGTATGTGTAATTTTTCAATATTTTATTATATATTATATAATTTAAACTTAAAAAAGATTTGATATAATATTGAAATTGAAAAGAAATTAATGTATTAAAAACGAACGGGTTGGAAAATTCCTATTCCTTCCCCCCTCTCTCCTCTCTTGGACCACAAATCCCAAACACTCCCTAAATCCAATCACCCCGTTTATGTTGTTAGTGTTATTCGCTCACAATTCCCCTGTTCAGATTCCCTTTCGATCTTTTAGCCGTGTGAGACAGCAAAATGTTGGCTACGGTGGCTACTGGATTCCCAGTCCTTGTAATGCAGAGCCGCTCCGACCCTAACCCTCGGCGTGGTTTCGGAAACAAGGAGGACAAGAAGGTACGTGTAAGGTTTAATCTTGAAAGTTGATTGGACATGAATGATAACATTCATTTAACCCGACTACATGTAAGGTTTCTGAATTAATCCTCCATTTTTCTATGGGGAATTGTGGCGTCATTAATTCCCCGTGTTTATATCCACGCAGGCCAACAAAGCCGGCAACGATAGGGCGGATCAACCAAGGTATTCCAAACAAGTTTATTTGAATTTATTGCTTTATTGTATTTGAAGCTTTGTGCTTTGCTGCTTGTTGGGTTCTTACGGTTATTGCACTATGTCCACGTTTTCCATCGTTCTCACTCCATCTCGAATGCATAAACGCATTTTTTTTCCGTTCTCAAACATTCTCTTGACATTTTCAAGAATCAATAATTTTTTTCTACCATTCTGAAACATATTTTACTCTCACGTTGATGTCTAATCCTACACTACTGTCTTTCTCTTATACTTTCTCCAAACCCTAAACATCTACTGCAAACGTTTAAATTATATCAAAGTGTGGCATCCGCCAAATAACATCAATCATTACTGCTTTAGTTTACTGTATGCCTTTATTAGCCTATTCTAAGTTACATTATCTGTGCATTTATGTAATAAATAACACATTTGGCATTGTTAAACTCATTAATGCTTTTCTTGTGGGGGCAAAATGTCAATACATCTCTGACCGATTAGTTAGAAATCAAATATGGAATAACTTTTAACTTTCGGTTAACTTTAAACTATATATTGAATTTCATCTTTCAATAAAAATAGTTCATAAATACCATAAGCCATACATACCCTAAATAATTCATGTAGGAGGAAACCAAAAACTAGAAACAAACACATTATAATAAATGCGTGTTGATAATCTCACGTTGATAAGGTGAGGATATCTCCTAGTGTATATAGGGAAGGTGGACTACTCCTCTCAATACCAATTGGTTTTGAGATGGATGTCCATACTATTTAATATGATATCGGAGCCCATTAAGCCCAAACGGATATCCTGTCCAATAAAAATGAAATTGAGAACCGATTCTAGATTGGTAGCCCAAAAGAGGTACCATCTTGAGGGGGCATGTTGAGAATCCTACATTGATAAGGTGAGGATATCTTCTAGTGTTCATAAGGTAGATAGACTACTGCTTTCATTGCCAATTGGTTTTGAGATGGATGCCGACACTATCTAATAATGCTACAGTATCCCATAGTCATCCTCAACACATTCAACATCCCTGTAAGTCCTGATGTACATGTGGGGAAAACTTCAGTGGAAAGGATGAGTTTTGACACTCAGTTAGGATTCTCCAACCTGGGGTCAAACATGAGCGCAATCAAGAGCACATATCACACACAAGCATCAAGCTCAAAAGTACAATCAACATCATCATTATAATCTCAATCAAGGGGTTCTCAGACCCAAATTTTTGGGTACCAGGCCAGTGACCACATTTGTGACTTGAACCACGTAGAGTAATCTAATGGCCACGAACCAAAAGACCAAAACCTTCCTAAAGAGAACCTTGTCTCAAAATGTTAAAATGGGCAACACTATCCTAGGAGGAGACCCGATGAGTAGAGCTACCTAGTTGTCGCCCGACCTCAAACTCTCACCATAAGACCGCTAATCCACATGACTCACGAGGGGATATCGCCCTACTGCCACACATTGGATAAGTTCTAGGTCGACAGTTGGCCCTTCTCACAGCTTGTTGCCTGAGGACATCGCCTTAGGCGAAGGGGAGCCCGTCCCTTCCATGTAGTCGAGCAACCCCAGTACCTGACTAACACCCTCTATCCGTTACACGTGCCCTGGCCACGTCCTCCAAGACACCAACACGTGCTATAATCACTGTCCCCTCTAGTTCACCGTGGAACATCATTACTTAACACGTACTATAAGCGGGTTCCAAATGGAACGAAACAACACATGAGTCCCTATAGGACAACAACATGCAAGGACTAACCATCAATGACAACACACAAGACACATGCATAATTAGAGCATACATAGAATGACATAGGTAAGCTATATCACCATATACATGCCCTAACCCAGTCATCACATCAAGGTTACAAAAATAATCATAGTTATACAGTTCATCACATTCACTGTTATTATATTACACACAACATCACAGAATATTAGATCATTAAACAAACTAACATACAATCGAATATATTCACGTATTAAACCACATGACCTCAAACTGAGGGTAAAAGGCCCCTTACCCTATGAAGCACAACACGGACACGACAATACATGGCGATACGAAAATTTCAAAAAAACTAAGATACGGATACGTTTGGGATATACCAATTTTTTTTTTAATTTTTATTTATAAATATATAAAGTTGGCATAAAATAATATGTTTTCATTTATCAGGCTCAAAATTTAAAAGCAAAGAATATTTATTGTTTTAAAAAACATAAAGACATTAAAAAAACTTACTCTAAACAACCAGAATTTGTAGACTACAGTTTTGCCCCCTTTCACTCTTTTATAATTATAAATACTTGTCAGAACCTTGATCTTACACATTTTGTCCTCAAGGGGTGGAACAGTGGTTAAAGACTTGGGCTTTGAAGGTATGCTCCCTTCAAGGTCTCAAGTTCGAGACTCACATGTGACATTACTCCTTCGATGTCTCCCAGTGCCTGGCCTAGGGACGGGCGTGGTTACCTCTGTTTTTTAAAAGAAAACCTTTATCTTACACATTTTACACTTTACCTTTGATATGACACAAAAAAAAGTTTCTCTTTCATCTGTGTACTTTTTTCCCTTTATTTTTCTTGTTCATTGTCTAAAACTCCCTGAATTTTGCTGCTTTGAGACAATATACTGACAAAACACATTTTGACAATAGAAAACACAGTGACACAACACATTCAGAGTACTTGAAAATAGAAATTGAGCCATATATATTGGGCTTAGAGCAGAGTAAATTTTTTTAAATAATAGCAATCGTGTCCAAAATGTATCCCAACGTATCCAATTTTTTTTTAAAAAAAGTTAAGATACTTATTTTTCCATGTTGGACACGTGTCCAAAGCGTGTCTGGACGAATCTGACACTGATTCTTGTCCATTTATAAGGTGTCCGTGCTTTATAGCCCTTACCTTGGTCGAAATCCACGAAAAGCTCTAAGTTCCTAATCGAATGAACTCCGAAGGGAACGACACCCTAAACAGACAAATAGGTCACATCTAACACCTCAGGCTACCAAAAATGGGTTAAGGGCATCAAAATTACCTAAGGGGTCAAAACAGAGAAATCGAAGTTCGGAACATGTGGCGGCACGTGCACTCCATGTTTAGGCAACTCAAGAAGGCAGATGTGCGCCTCCACGCACACGTCCTTGGCAGTGCTCAAAATACGGGCTTGAGATTTCTCTTGCAGCTCATGACACGGCTGGACAAAAGGAGTGGCACATGGAACAACTGGCTTGGCTGCGCTCAACCTCAGCTCGAAGACGACTTAAGGTTCGGAAATTTGGCTTGGCAACGGTTCACGACTAGCTTGGCTTGGACAAACCTCTACGGCTAGCTCGGCTCAGATGGATAGCAAAGCGAATGGGCGGGGCTGCGCGACAGAGCTTCATATAGAGAGAATAAGAGGCGCAGAAAGTTTTGAGGGAAACAAACGCGGTGAAGGTCTGTGGCCTGAGATTTTCGCTCAGATCGGGAAAAATGGAGGGAAAGGGTGGCTTGGTGTGGCGTGGAAATCGAAGGGTAGAGGGGAGAGAGAAAGAGCATTTGGTTGGATGTTTGGGCTGGAATTTAGTTCTAGGGTTGTGTGCCATGAGATATTTATATAGGGGGTTATTTCAAGCTCTAAATAAATAAGGAATGGTTTATTTTAGGATTCTAATTAAGGGAGAACCAACTTTGAAGATCTAAATACATTAGGAACTTCTTATTAAATACAATATTACCTTCCCTTTTAGATATTTAATTTAACACTTTAGGGTAGGAAACCAAATAGAATATGGGATACTTTAATTAAATACCTTTTAATTTCTAATTAAATATTTGGAAATTTTGGGGCGTTACAATAAGAGCAGATAATTTTTTTGTCTTTTAGTCTTCAAATCGTCTTCTCAATTTAAGGAATTTCACTTTTTGATATTTTTGATAATATTATATTTTCCCTCTGATTTGGACTCGCTGATGATGTAGGAAACCAATTCTAAGACAGTCCAATCCCATTGGTAAGTGTTACTTATTTTTCAGTAAGTTTTCTTTTTTCTTTTCTGGTCTCTTACTTGGAAGGTGGGGAAACTACTGTCAAAGTTAGGATATTCTGGATTAAGGAATTGTCTTTTTGTTTAATTTGTAATATTTGGGACCTAAAGTTTAGGGTGATTAGATTGATTAATTTTACCTTTTGTGTTATTTGTCTTCCTTGAATTCATTTGGATGTATAATAAGCTGTAAAGAACAAATAAAATTTTAGAAATCAGGATGGCATTAGAACAGGGAAAGAAACCCTAGCCGTCAAAAGATCCTCGTCACCTGACGACCGTCAAACAATGGTGTGAAATGCAAGATGCTGGTGGAATTATCGGTCGGATAGTTGCTAGGGCTTGCTTAGACCTTGAAAATCTTAGTGCCATAATCCATTTTAAGTTTCAGCTTCTCTCAGCCATCATTAGACTGCAATAATTCTTGCTAAGAAGAAAGTCAATGTTGTAGCAATTCCACCCAAAAAGTAATGGGTAAAAGTAATGGGTTGCTCCTCCAACATGTCATCAAGAGAGGGTAACGAACTTACACTAACTAAATAACAAAAGTCTAGTTAGTTATTCCACTTCGTCCACTTTCCTTAGCACATAGAGTGTTAAAATTAGTGACTTAGATATTAGTATTACCATTTTCATGTCCCCCTCTCTCCTTCCTAAATCCTAGTAATTTTAGTTGCTTACTGCTTCAGTTGATAGCTGTCCTTTGCTTCATCTAAAATCTTGATAAAGGCTTTTTCTATTGGGGAATGATATGCACTAGTACATTATCTCTAATTTGTTATTTGTGGATGTTTCTATCTTTTTTCTATGAGGAAAAATATATCTCCAATCTCTTCAATGTGTTGAATATCTACGATGAAGTCTCAGGTCTTAATATAAACCAAAGGAAAAAAATCAAAATTCTTGGGGACAAACTGTGAAGAGTCCTACATTGCATTCTTGGCTAACCAGCATCTGTGCAAAATTGGAAGCTGGCCAAACACATATTTTGGGGCTCGGGCTCCCCCTCTATTGAAATCTCAAATCCACATCTTCTTTGCTGTCTATTATGTACAGTACAGCTAGAGAAAAGACTTCTAAACTGGAGCCACAATCATATTTCAGAAGGAGGAAGGCTATCTCTCATCAATGCTACCCTCGTTAATCTACCCATTTATTGTCTTTCCCTTTTCAAAATCCCCAATAAAGCTGTCTTCTCCGTTGGAAAATTTATAGCTATTTTCTTGGGCGGGAAACAGAGAAAAAGGAACCTCCTACTTGGTCAAATGGGACAAAGCGTAGGAACCTCTCAAAAGGGGTTTGGGAATCCCAGATTTGCTGAAGAGAAATATGGCTCTATTAACTAGATTTCACATCGAAAAACATTCTCTTTAGCAGAAAGTTATTAAGGCTAAATTGGCTCTACCATTTTGATTTAAAGCTAAATATCAGCATTAAGCCCTCATCCCATAGATCTTATCCAAAAGAAGCCCTATCTCATACCCCCTGGAAACACATTCTGAAACACGTTGAGCTTCTTTACTCTCATCAACTGTGTAAGGTTGGCAATGGTTGTACTACTCTATTTTGGAAAGAGTTATGGGTGGGTCAATCACCTCTCTGAGTTTTTCTCTATATTATTTCCTCTCTCCAAATTAAAGGTTGCCTCTTTATCAGACCATTGGATTTCTCCTCAATCAACTGTAAGGATACCAGCCATACAAGAACAGAATCTGTATTATATTGATGAAAGGTAAGAAATACAAAGTAAATCCTAGGTTTGAGGAATCTAGAACCTTCTCTTGAGCTTACTAACTCAAGCTTTAATTCCTAAATACATTTTCATCACTTCCTTCACCCTTCTCACTCTATTTATAACCTTTCTTCTAATTAACTCCTTGGCATATTGCCATTCTGCCCCTACAATACGTACTATTCTAATATATCCTCAGGTAGGTACCTTACATTACCGACCCCTTTAAAACACTTTGTCCACAAGGTGTGCTACAAGACTCGACCGAAACAAAACAACATTAGAGACAAGAAAGACACTAAACAATTCAACATCTTTGAAAACATCTCGTGATTGCAAAATTCCATACCCATTGACCTTTATTTTAAGCAGCCTAGCCCAATTCCATACATCTTGTGCAGCTCAACCCAAAATCCCAACTTCCTCTTCTCTCCCTAGAAAGGAGAGAGCAGTTACCTTTTCCTTGAAGACATTTTCTTAGGTGAGATGTTCTTCTCTCTCTCTCCCATTTTTTTTATTATGTTTTCTTCTCTCTTGCTTTTTGATTTTTTTTTCCTGCAGTAGTTTCGTAAATAGTTGAATTATGATGTACATGCACTTTTTTGAGTTCACGTTAGTATAATATTCTTATTACTAACCCATTTTGTTCGACCTTTCTTTTCTTCGTTATATGCTTTTTTAGTCCCTACTTTTTGTTTTTGAAGAGATTTATTATTCTTGTATGTTTCAAACTCATAATACAAACATATATTTATATACAATAAAGGAAAACCTAATCTAAACAAACTTCCTAAATTCTAGGAATTAAATAACAAATTTAACTCCCTAACTTATATTAATTTCAACAGTTTTGTTTTGTTTTGTTTTATACACTTTTCCTATGTCCCGTGCTTGATTTAAAGTTGAATTGTGTGTAGAGGCACCTACTGTGGGTTTCTATTATGATGAAAATTCTTATAACAAATCTTTGGACCTTCAGTTTGAAAAAAGACTGGAAGCGGTTAAAAGGTACTATGTAGAAATCTTTTCTTCTTGTTATTATTATTGTTTGGTATTTTAGAATTATTATCTTGTGTATAAATCTTAGACATGTTGTCCTTTAATGGTCTTTTACCTTCTCTTACATAGGTTGCCATTGTATGCTTGCCTATATATATCTCTTTAGTGAATGGTGTAGAGTATTATTATTTTCTCAAACCTTGAGCATTTACGTGGTTTCAAAGCCTTAGATCTTCCAGATAGATTTTGCACATCCGGAGTCTTGATATTTTGAGAATTTTCTGATGTCATGGTGTTGCCTTTTGTTTTGTCTTCTTGGTGCTTCGCAACCTCTATTTTTCCTTTCATTCAGCTTCTGCATGGCATTCCTTCTCAGATTCTTGTGCGCATGCAACTGACTTTTTGACATTCTTCTTGATCCTTTGCATTTTATTATCTTGTTGTCTTGAATTGTAGCATTCAAGCTTATCTTATTGATTTTCATTGTTTCTTCATAATCTTGCTAGTCTATCTGCTTTTGGGTCTTGTTTTGATTTTTGTTCTCTTATTTAGAGCTATGGTCTTTGGTTGTTTGTGATTTTCTTTTTCTTTTCTTGGAGTTTGTAAACATTTTTTTTCCTTTTCATTATCAATGAGAAGCTTGTTTATTGTTTTTTAGAAAAAGCCTTGTATCTTTTCTTACGGAAATTATAATTTTCTTGTTGTCCTGTCTACATCTATTCACGTGGATGCCTTGTTAGTGTTTGTTGCAGCCACACATGTTGGGCTTGATTTTTTCATCTTTTTCGTTACCACCAAGCCCTAGACAAAGCCTAGTCGCCAAACTTTCATGACAAACCTTAAAACCCAGTTTGGTGTGTGATCACTACATCTTTGAACTAGAAATATCTATAGCCATCACATGTGCTTGTGTCCTCCCTCGTCGAAGAACATGGTTGTTTGGGTCATCCATCCATCTTAGTGTTGAAGAGTTTGGCTATGAAATATTTGCACCACCTTGAGGGAGAGTGTTGATTTATTTGATTGATACTTCTTCCATATGTGGTTCATTCCTTATGTAGTATTTCCTTGTTTGTAAATTCTCATTATTGTGTAAATCTTTCTTTATTCTAAGCAAGACTATTGTAACATTATGGTGATATCGATTAATAATAGAACATAAATCTATTTCTTCAAAATCGACACCTTAGTTTCATTATCGAGTCATGTTAATTTGCTAAGTCAAGAGTTAACAAACAAACTAGTGCTCAATTTGAGTTAGTTCTTATATTTGGGTTTGTGTCATTTTGAATCCAAGAGTGGGTTTCAGTCTTTTTTTAGCTTTGTCTATGATTACTTTCATGTAAGTTATACATAAAGAAAATTTATTTTTATTTATTTTATTTTTTAACATGAAACAACTTTTTGAAGATCAACTTTGCATGATTTCTAATAAGACCACAATCTGGAGAAGTAAACCTTACGTCGGAACTAACTAGAGGTGAAACCTTAGCTCACTAAAATGTACCAAAGTAGCTAAATCATTTAGTAGTACTTACTGAACACTTGAATCTGTAAAATGGAAAATTTATCCTGAAAACTACGCAGATCAGCACTTGAGAAGAAAAAGACTGACAATATAAAAGAATTTGGGTTAATTGACTATGATGCACCAGTTGAATCGGAAGAGAAAACAATTGGACTTGGTACCAAGGTAAGAAATGTGTGTTTCAGATCGATTTCTTTTCTTTTCATGTAATCCTTATTCAACTGTGTTGCCAATAGATTGGAGTAGGTGTAGCTGTTTTGGTCTTTGGCTTGGTTTTTTCCCTCGGAGACTTTTTTCCCTCTGGAAGGTATTGCGTAGGTACTTTACTATGTTTTAGTTTTCCCAAAACACTGCCCTATCTTCCCCTCTATTATTTTTCTTGATTTACGACATGAATTTTGATATTGATCATGTGCGCTTGGTTATTTTGGCCATAGGATCACTAACCAATAGAAGAAAGCATTGGTAAAAGTACTTGGCAACCGTATTATTATTTGGTTGATAACTAGAAATTCATCTCTCCATGGATTGTATGTTGTCTCTTGGTTAGTTATCCGCTTGTTTTTCTCTCTTTTGTTTCCCTTCCCCCTGTGGGTTTTTTATCCAAAAGCTCTGGCCTCTTTTCATTAACTTAATGAAAAAGTTCGTTGCCTTTTCAAAAAAAAAAAAAAAACAAGAAGAAAGAAATGAAAATGAGGTGCAATTATATAATAATAATATTAACTTTCTATTTTCTCATAAAACTGTATTGTTTCTATACCGAAGAGACCGAGGAAAAGAAACCAAGGCACATGAGTTGATGGGCTACGAAAAATATTCTTTTTCTGTTTCCATACAAAAATTGAAATCAAGGCAAAGAGGGTGATGAGACACCTCAATATTTCAACTGTATTCATGAGGGGAAGGATACATTTATATATGAGGAATACTTGCCTCCTTATGACTAAGGAAGCAAGCCCTCTTTAGTGAGGTATGTGCACATTTGGTGCCTCAAATTTTTTCTTTTCTTTTTAAAAATGTTGTTGAAAGAAAAAATTTGTGGCACCAAATGTGCCACATACTCCACTAAGAAGGGCTTGCCTCCTTAGTCATAAGGCTAAGGAGGCAAGTATTCCTCTTTATATATAGCCCTTTAAGGGATTAACAACCCGACCAACTAACTATTTGTTTGGGAATTCGTGTTTTGGAGAGAAAATGTTAGAAATTTTTTTGGGGATTTGTGTTTTGGAAAGGAAATGTTGAAAAAACTTTTTGGGAATTGGTGTTTAAGAGAGAAGATTATTATTTTTATATTAATTTTATTGTAATGTGGTTTAATTTGTAGTTTGATAGGATTAAATAAGTTTGATGGGATGTGAGGAAGAGTTGAGAGAGGTTGTGATGTACAAAAAACAAACACGGGTTGGGATACCTTCTTCTCCTCTCCTCTCCCAACCCCTAAATCCAACCACCCCCAAGAGCTAGCTAACTAACTCTCTAAGGGGATTAAAGAGTCTATAAAAAACAATTTGTTTCGCTAATGCAAAGTGATCTCAGTATGCATTTGTTAAAACTAATTGCTATCTCCAAAGCTTTTGGTTGTGCATTATTTTGTGACTGAGGTTTCGCATTGTCGGTCTTGTGGATGGTATATGTTTCATTCAACAAAGCCTTTCGTACGAGTGACATAAGCGAAGAAAAAATTCTTGTTTTGGAAATGTACCTCACTGCATTACTGACCACTAGACTAAAGTGTGGAAATCTTTTTGGTCTAACATTTTCAGTGTCAGTCCCGTTGAGGATTCTGTGGTGATAAATAACAAACTATCGAGAGAAGAGGAAAGTAATCTTCAGGTGTGTTCCTAAAAAATTCTTTATGTCTCTTATCACTCAAACATCATTCTTGGAAGTGGCTATAACATACATATATGTATATAAACTATAACACCCCCTCAAATTGGAGCATATACTTCATTCATTCCCATTTTGTTACAAAGATAATTTATTTAGACTCTATTTATTGGTTTCATAAAAAAATATCTTTGGGATTTTATGTTTAAAATATCTTTGGATTCACTTTGGGATTCAATAGCCTAGGTGTTCAAAGATGTTCTTGATTTTCTTATTTTTTTTTACAAGAAACTTCTCATTGAATTAATTAAAAGGAAGTAAATGTTCCAGAGATGCAAACTCCGAAGTGGAAATAAAAGAAAAAACAAAACAGGAACCGTTTATTTATAAGAAAATGAGGGGTAAAATTATTAAGAGAATCTGGAAATTGAAACTGAATAAGATACTAAACATGCCTGAAATATATTTCTATTTAATTATGGAGTTCACATTTTTCATTTGTGGATTTTTGTTTCTTATACTTAGTGATTTTGATTTGCGTGTTTTCCTCAGCTTATAAAGCTTTCTTTGGACAAAGTAATTAAATGTATGCTGATGCGTCTTTACCTTGCTCAATTTAATGAGAGATCTTTTAACACGTTTACTTTCTAACGTGGCAGAATATGCTCAAAGAATACGAGGCTACACTTCGCAGCAACCCAAAAGATTCCACTGCTATGGAAGTAAATGATGTTTCTTTTGCTTTCAACTTTATGGGACAAGAAATGAAACTTTTTCATTGATTTGATGAAAATAGATTATTGCTCAAAGGAAAGAAAAGTATCACAAAAACAAAACATAAAAGGACTTAGAAAAACAACAAGGAAACAATAAAGGCATGCAAATTAAAAAATAATAATAATAATAAATCTTGCAAAGAATAGCTAGCAAAAGACTTTGAAAGAATGCAGCATGAGGAAGCCTTCAAAGCACTTGAATCAAATTGATCGGACCAAGGAAGAACCTTTTCGAACTTTCGTTGATTCCTTTCCATCAAAAACTCCAATAACAAGGCTACTACTCATATTTGATTGAGAGTATGAACAACGAATTTATACATTAAGTCTCTAACTGACTACCATGAAGAGTTCAAGGAAAAAGGGAATGAATCCCAACAAATGCAGCTTGAATTTCTCCACATTTGGATGTCAAGGAAATTCACAGGAAATTAACTCCTAGGTAGGTGATCACCATGGATTGAACTATCACCTCATAATTACTTGAGGCCCTCTTGACCATCAGCCCACTTCATGATAGTTGGATGATATATGTTTGTTGAGTTTGAAAATTTAACCACTAAGACTAGTTCAATGTAGTGTTTTGGTGGTGAAAAAACACACGTTATCCTCAAAATGTGGTTAACACAAAATAAATAGCTAAAATAAAAATAGAAAGCAATAACAATAATATTTTTTTGGGCGGGACAATAATTGTGGGCAACAACAGATGTTGGTGAACTGCAGACAATAGTAATGGGCAATGGAGGTGGTAAAAAAATGTGGTGGTTGGCGGTGAGCGGTCGTGGCTGTCGATGGTAGTGGTGGCGGTCGGTGATCAGCGGCAAATGAAGGTGGTGACGCCTGATGAAAGATGAAAGATAGTGGCAGCGACGGCAAACAATAAGCGACAGCAACGCCTGATGGCGGTAGTCTAGAGGGTTAGGGCGATGACGACAATTTAGAAATGGTGGTGAAGGACATGCGGTGGTTGATGAGGGGCAGACGCCAGCAGCGTGATAGGGTCTTAGTAGAAATAGGAATAATATAAGGGTATGTTAGCAACTACTTGGGAGTAAGTTAGGGTATTTTATTATAAATAGAAAGGGTTAGGGTAGGGTTTAGACATCCAATTATTGAGTGAATTATTGTAGGGCTCATAGAGAGTATTCTCTTGAGAGGGGAGGTTCCAAGACCTATCAAATCTTGGTTTATCTTGTATTATTTTACTTTTTTATATAATCTAGATCTTGGATCATATCAATTGGTATCAGAGTCGTTTCGATTCTTGGTTGTAGAGATGGATCAAGAAGATGTTCGTTTATTTCAAGAAATGTGGCAAAATTTTTACAATGACATAAAAAGTTGTTTTAAAGAGATAAGGGAGGAGAGTGCAAAGGAGCGAGAATGAAGAAGATTAGAAAGGGAGGAGCAGTCCAAGGCAAGGAAACAATGGTTCTCAGAGATGGAAGTTAGGATTCGAGGAAGAAGGGAGGTTGTGGAAGAAACAATGACGGTTAGGGTTTTGACACCGCTGCCACCACCGCCACCTCCGCCGCCACCTCCACCACCACTGCTGCTGTCACTGACGCACCACCGTCGTTGCCACCGACGCACCACTACTACTAGTGCCGCTACCGCCATCACCACCGATGCACCACTGTCACTGCCTCCTCCGCAGCCGCTGCTGGTACCGTCGCCGCCGCCACAAAAAAAAAAAAAGAAGAAACTCAGAATTTTATCTTAGTTATTTGTTTACCAACACCTTGAGGACAAGGTGTATTTTTTTAGGGGCCGGTAGTGA
>JBBMKA010064304.1:0-16865 GCA_037833695.1 Sechiopsis laciniata
CAAACTTGAGATATTTTTGCCACTCTCTTCACAACTTATTTGACTAAAAAATCAGAAAAAATAAAGGAACTAACTATTACCAATTAAGGAACAAATAACCGTAGCTTTGAATCATTCTTCAACATAACTCACTGTGCATACACCAAATTTGAATGTGAAGTAGTGACTGGCTTCTTTGTTGTCTGATAGAAAACACCAAAAACCAAGAAAATAAAATAAATGTTGATGGCACCTGTAGTGCTTCTAATTTCGTGAGCTTGGTGGAGAATTTCATGAGGTTGGTGGAGAAAAAGCCCAGGATTTTTTTTTTTTTTTTTTTTTTTTTTTTTTTTTTTTAAGGTTGAAAACAAAACTTTAATTTAGAGCGGCTCTGATATCATGATAAATTTAGAGAAACAATTGGCCAAAACAATTCTACCTTTTCATTATATGTTTCAACTTATATATAGTACATCAAATACCTAACTCTAGAGAATATCTCTCATAATCTAGATAATATCTTCAATATTTAAATAACCAAATCTAGTAAATATATGAATTATATTCATAATTCCTAACAATAAAAACCAACTACACAATCAATACAACTCTACACAATAATATATAGCCATTGTAAAAAAATGTGAATATATGCTTATTCGTTGATAAAAATCAATTTAAAGATTATTTGTTGCTTGCCTAATAAGAGGGAGTGGATAGCTGACCAACCACACACTCAATACTAATTGATAGTTCCTAAGCCACTCCCTCTTATTAGGCAAGCAACGAATAATCTTATGTGGATAGCTGACCGACACTCACTAATTAGTTCGACATACATGTTTAATTCATCAACTCCCGTGCACCTGTACATGCTTCTACATACCTATTCCCTTAACCTCTGCCTATTATATTTAGCTTTCCATGGATATAACAAAAATAATTAACATAAGAAAAACTTAACACATTGCAAGATAGACTAAAGAGAATTGTGTTCAATAAAATAAGGTTTGTGCGTCGAAAGGAAACATAAGCATAACATCGACTATTCCTAAAAACTACTACAAAAGAAAATGACTAAGCGAATAAAGATAAAAGCGGTGGCTGCATGAAAGGCATGAATCCTTGTCACAAGGAATCACGAACTCTGCTCAGCCATCATCTTTCTGCTACGAAGGAGAGTTCAAAAAATCGGCTCCCTCTTTAGGGTTTGATCTTCGTCTATATTTTGTCTTTAGATTTCTTTAGGATCAAGGCTTGGATTTTTTAAATTCATTTATTCAGTAAATATTTGTTCCTTTTAAAACCCTAGATTCGTGTGATTTTGTTTTCTAGAAGTTTTGGTGCTTTCTCGTCTTCCTCTGTTTAGCGTCAGACTTTGCATTCTTGATGTTCACCATAGTAATTCAACCTTTTCTTCTTTCTCGGGTGCGAAAAACTTGTGACCTGTAACGACCCAGCTTCATAAAATACTCTAATGGGGTGTTAGGTGTGCATGCATATTAAAATCCTCAAAATCAATTTAATAACCACATGCATTTTCCAACGAAACCTCGTAAAGTTTTGAAAACAGTACTAATAGTTTAAAAAACATACAAAACGTGGTTCGGGATCCCGATAGTTCAAACAAATAAATTTCAACAGAGTTTAAACATAAAACATAAGGTTTGACACAAGTAAAACAATGCAAAAAAGAAATGTCGACACCCTGTCCATGATCGATCCAGCTCCCAGCCTAGCCACCTCGGGATGGATCAGTACCCGAAAATGTAAGGGGTGAGTATATCTAAATATACCCAGCAAGGAGCCCCACCATGGGGTTAAGCATGCAAACAGAAACAAGTTAGAAAATACGAAAACTGAAGCTAAGTGCCTCACAAGCGTGCCCTGCCCCCAAGCTGGTCACGATCAAACAATGTCAAGCAATGGCGTGCACGCCGTGAGCATGATATGACTAAATGTCGAGCAATCATCTGACCACTATCAGGGCAAGACCACGAGTGAGGAGAACAAACAAGTTTCCTAACCCTCGGGTCAGGACACGTCCCATATCGTGTCTTAAGAGACAAACAAAATTATCTCGGGGTAGCCTGACCATGTCAGGGACCTATCAACTGCGTTAGCGAAGACATACATTTATGCCTCGAGTAACGTAACCTATCAGCGACCCACCACGCTGGCTCACGGAGACATACACAAGTGTCTCTGGGTAGTCTGACCTGTGCCAGGGACCTACCATGCTCCCGCTACGTAACTCCAATACCGTATCCCCAGGGCATTCACAAATACCAAAAGAGTCACCCGACCCTGTCGGGAAGTGCCACGAGGGTGGGACTAACCACACAGAATCCCAAATCCTTGAGTGAGGGACTAACCACACAGAATCCCTGCTACCACGAGTGAGGGACTAACCACACAGAATCTCTAATCCTTGAGTGAGGGGCTAACCACCCAGAATCGCTACTGCCACGAGTGATGGACTAACCACACAGAACCCCTAATCCTTGAGTGAGGGACTAACCACACAAAATCTCTATTGCCACGAGTGAAGGACAAACCACACAGAAAGATAATAACTAGATCTATCTTAGCCTAGGCGAGTGCACCCAGCCCACTCGAGGGCAACGTGTGCTCACAACCAAGGAACTAGTTGTTCCACACATAAGGCAACACGTGGATGAGATCCGACCCTTTGGTCATATGTAAGAGTCAACCCGTAGGTTTGTGCAGCCCAACCACGTGCCTCGAATCAAAGAGGATCCATATCCTCGCTCTGTTCCTGAGGGCACTAGCGAATCACATCAACAACACGATATTAAATCACACAACCACGGGTCCTAAAAATAGGTGAGCTAGCTGCTCCTCTAGGTGGTCAACACTATAACCGACCTAGTTATTCTAACGTCGAACTCAACATATACGAACGAACCCTTAGGTACAAATTAGAGAAACCGAGCATATAATCATGAAAGCACGTATACACTCAAACATGGATGGAACCGACAACATAGAACATGTAAAAACTCAAGGCAATCCAGTCCAAACAGGAGGTTAAACAGACAAGCAGTTCATCATGTATACAAGCAAAAGATACAAATCGGGAAATGATGATACGATCACAAGAACACAACAAAAAGGGACTAAACAGTTTACGAGCTACACACGATTCCATGCTACCACGAGTAATAATAAGTTCACACAGTGAACATAACAACAACACATGCATGAAATGAGCCCTCCATTCAATTTTCTTAAACCCTAACATTTCCACTATTCACATGCTTTAAGCCACAAACCCAGATCATAATGAAGCTCCTTACCTTCTCGAAGACTCGACCGAAGCACCACAAGAACCCACAAGCTAAACAACGAGCCGAGACGATGAAACCCAAGAGTACCTAAACATCGTAAAGTGAGTAAAAGTCAACGAAACGAGCAACCAAAGAAAAACTAGATAAAATGGAGCTCACCATGCGAACGAGGTCGAGAAACTGAGCTAGTGACGTGTGGCAGGCCTGCGACTGTGCATCGCCACGGAACTAAACAAACCTTACCTTGATTTCTTCGTCTCGTTCTCCTGGTCACGAAACTTGTCTCAAATTTATGAACGAACTCCTCTAGCTCCCGAAAACTATAAAGAAAGAAAAGAACAAGAAAGGGTTTTAAGGGTTTTGCCAGAAAAACTCCATTAACGGCCAGAACGAAGCTCAGAAACAAGTCTCTAAGGAAGAATTGACTTACCCATGACGACGAGAAACACCACGAAGTTAAGAAAACTCGCTTGACTCCTCACGAGTTTCATTGGAACAGCCCCACGGCGGTAGTGGCACTGACCAAGATGGAACCCTCGTCGGAGACGACGGCGGTGGTGGTTGGGAGTTACAGGTGGAGCACTTGGCTTCCAGAGACGAGCAAACATGCCAGAAATGTTACTGGTTGGAGAAGACGAACTCGACAGCGACGGCCCTTGCCGGCGACTGCAACGCGCAGGGAGAAGGCCTTCGGCGGGGTTGGTCGGATGAAGACGACATCTTGAAGACGTGGATCACCAGCGGTTAGATGATTCATTGGAAAAACACCAACCGGGGAACGAACCTCCCCGTCGTAGGCTGGGCAACGCCGAATGCGTGAGAGAGGATGAGTTCTCCACCTGCGGTGTGACATGTGGCAGGCTGGATGGAGCTTGAAAAAGATCCAGCGCTGAGATGGAGGAATGAGGAGATGTAATGAGCGGTTGAGATCAACTCTAAATGAAGGACTGAGATTTGGGGAAGGGGGTTGGTGTAGTGGGGCTTCTTTGGGATTAGGGAAAAGGGAAAGAATAAGTGTTTTATTTATATGAAATTCCATTTCCATTTTTATCCATTTTAAGACCCTAAACATAAAGTAAATTTCAAGTATTCCCAAAATACATATTTGTCCATTTATTTTATTTATCATTTTGAAATCATTTAAACCAAGGAAATCTTCATTCACCTTTTTCTATGGATTAGAAAACTCTAAGGAGTTAGAGATTTAATAAAATAAATAGTATCAAGATTCAATAGATTTTTAATAAAACCCTAAAATATACTTTTAAATATTTCTAGGGTGTTACAATATTCTCGTCTTAAAGAGAATTTCGTCCCGAAAGCCACTTTAAGACACAACACCCTAGAGAACGAGATTGCAACTCGTCTCCTCCTCTTCGATCTCCAAGGGGTCTAATACACCCTCTGGTGCCACCACAAAACTTTCTTTAAAACACATTTCGTCGTTCAAAACCTTTCCAACCTAAAATAAAACTTTGAAATGGTTTAAAACTCATGTGTAGTTTCACATAATTGTTGATCATGGAATCACTATTAGACGTTTGTTTCCACTGTGTAAATTATCCAGGTAAAACCTTTTAACCAAAAACACTTGCAATTCCAGTTGTTCAAAACATTTCAACCAAATAGAACTTTGCACTACTTTAAAACTCATTTAGTAAGCTAGATCCCCAAGGTGAATAAATATCACTGTGGTTTTAAATATTCGATTGTAATTATCAAAACGTTAGGGTCATATAGTTCAATTTGAATTGTTAAAACATCATGGTCATCATTCTTGGTTTCAAAACAGTGTTTTCTCATTAATACTTTAGTTGGTTGGGTTCAAGCCAATAACTTTTAAGATTTGGGGTAAATAGGGTTTTAGTGCCAAGGCACCTTTGGGAGAACTCAGGTCTTGATGCTTTAACACTAACAAGGAACTTGAAACAGCAGAACTAACTCGCACTTAGCTGCGACACCGGAAACGAACAAAAGCACCATACTGAAGAGGGAGACACTCACTCGAGCTCTCAAAACTTCACGTGCATTCCCCAAAACAAACTTACCACTTTGTGACTTTTCCTTGGAATGCGCAACAACAAACTCCGCCTCACAGGCACTACTTCCAAACTCTACTTCGATCAGGCAACACAAAACAAATGGACGAGACAAGACTCCACACCTTGCGGGAACACAACAAATTATCTTGGCTCGTAAAAAAAATATAAGGGAGGTCCTCTGACCTGTTGCTAAACTCGAAGCTCGGCAAAGAAGAAGGATTGAGATTGACCTTCTTCCAAGGGCAGTCAACGGCTGCGTGGTTATCAACAAACCACACCATGCCACCCATGGCACGAAACTCGAACAAGGGAAAGCTAACCGAGCAACCACTGATAGCTGGTCTGATACACGTATCTGACCAACTCTAACTCCCAAACAACATGCAACAATAGGACAATGCAATCGTGATGAGAATGAACGCAACAACACAAATATGATGAACAGGCATAGCAGTATAGTCTTGGTGAAACACAAATATGGTAATACGAGCATGATAAACAGACAGCACAATGCGGCCATGACGAATGAACAAAGCACACAATCATGATGAGCATATGGAGCGAATACTAACAGGACAAGAACGAATACGACAATACAAACATGCTGAACAAACAAGACAGAGTGATACGAACATGCAGAATGAACAAGGTCATACGATCATGATGAACAAATAATACGGAGTGATACGGTCGTTATAAAATAAAAATGCATAGTATAATGATCATGCAATAATAGAGCAATACGATTCTAAAGAAACATATAAAGAATTATAATCATTTACCAAGCATAAGGATGTGAGACAATTCAAACAAGAGACACATCAAACAACATAGACAATGGATCATCGACAAACATAAGAATGCATACAACAAAAGGATAAAACACAAACACATTCAATAACATGGATAAGATATCAAAGGTACACATAAAAAGGCGAGGAACGTAAGGTCGAACAAAAGACGAAAGGACGATACGAAGAGAGCAAAGAACCTGTGAACACGACAACATACTCTTTGGTCTGAGGAGCAGGCTCTGCTGAAGTGACTGGTGCGGCTGACGATGAGCGTGAAGACTCCCCGATGGAAAACGGCATCTGGCATCACACTGCAAAGTGGCCCTCCTGATCACACTGGTAGCACACCTTCACTTTAGGCAGACGTGACCCCTGGTGAACTCTCGAACACCTACGGCACTCTAACACCTCCTCCGATGGACTCTGATGATGGCCTCGATGAGACCTCTGACTCCCCTGCTGCCTGGGACCTCCTCTCCTGAAATGCCTCCTCGACTGGCTAGGATCTCTCTTGCGGGACTGGTTTCTTGCACTACTGGGATTTCCTGAACCAAAGTGGTCTCTTGAATGGGAAACCTCAGGGTAAGACTCGAACCTCTGCCTGTGCCCAGCTGCACGGCCTGTACTCTCGACAAACTCATTAGCAGTCTGCGTGGTCACATGGTGCGTAAATTGGACAGTGGATATGCGAGCTACTTGGAGCTGAGTGTACACCCTCGACTGACCCTTTGCTAAGCTTAGATCGAATGCAGAAAGAGACTGGCCTATGATCTCATGTGTGTAAGTGGTGATAGTGCGAAGCTCGTGCCTCTGAGGGGCGAAGGGAGAACCTGTCTCCGGCACGGCAGCTAAGGCAATGTGGGCCTCTACAAACTCCCTCCTAAACTGTTCGCTCCAAACCGAGGTACCTCCACTGGGTAACTCTCCCTCGGTGACAGCAATGGAGATGACGACGCTGAAACTGAGCACACAGCAAACCTAATCAGGATCTAGAATCACGTAAAACATAAGATAACTCAAAATAATTTCTCAACTAAAACATGCTTCTTACTTTACCCTACTTCGCATACTTGGTGACTGCTGGTCTGTTGATGATCATAGACACACGGTTTACATCGTAAACGAGTCTACAAAATTTATGACTCTGAGCTCTGTTACCAATTTGTAAGGACCCAGCTTCCTAAAATACTCTAATAGGGTGTTACATGTGCATGCATATTAAAATCCTCAAAATCAATTTAATAACCACATGCATTTTCCAACGAAACCTCGTAAAGTCATGAAAACAGTACTGATAGTTCGAAAAACATACAAAACGTGGTTCGGGATCCCTATAGTACAAACAAATAAAGTTCAACAGAGTTTAAAACATAAAACATAAGGTTTGACATAAGTAAAACAATGCAGAAAAGAAATGTCGACACCGTGTCCATGATCGATCCAGCTCCTAGCCTAGCCACCTCGGGATGGATCAGTACCTGAAAATGTAAGGAGTGAGTATATCGAAATATACCCAGTAAGGAGGCCCACCATAGAGTTAAGCATGCAAAAAGAAACAAGTTAAAAAATTCAACAACTGAAGCTAAGTGCCTCACACAAGCATGCCCGGCTCCCAAGCTGGTCACGAGCAAACAATGTCAAACAACAACATGCACGCCGTGAGCAAGATATGACTAAATGCCAAACAATCATCTAACCACTGTCAGGGAAAGACCACGAGTGAGGAGAACACATCAGTTTCCTAATGCTCGGGTTAGGATACGTCCCATACTGTGTCTGAAGAGACAAACACAATTGTCTCGAGGTAGCCTAACCTTGTCAGGGAACCATTAACTGCATCAACGGAGACATACATGAATACCTTGGGTAACCTGACCTATCAGGGACCCACAACGCTGTGCTCATGGAGACATACACAGGTGTCTCTGTGTAGCCTAACCTGTGTCAGGGACCCATCATGATCCCGCTACTCAACTCTAATAGAGTATCCGTAGGGCATTCCTAAATATGAAAAGAGTCACCCAACCCTATCGGAGAGTGCCACGAGGGAGGGACTAACGACACAGAATCCCAAATCCTCTAGTGAGGGACTAACCACAGAATCCCTACTGCCACGAGTGAGGGACTAACCACACAGAGAGATAATAACTAGTACTAGAGTCACACGAGATCTAGTCTAGCCTAGGCGAGTACACCTAGCCCACTCGAGGGTTGGTGCGACCCGCAACGTGTGCTTACAAGCAAGGAACTCATTGTTATGCACACAAGGCGACACGTGGATGAGATCCTACCCCTTGGTCGTATGTAAGATTCAACCCATAGGTTTGTGCAGCCCAACCATGTGCCTCGAAGCAAAAAGGATCCATATCCTCGCTTGGTTTCTGAGGGCACTAGTGAATCACATTAACAACACGATATTGAATTACACAACCACGGGTCTAAAAAATAGGTGAGCTGGCTGCTCCTCTAGGTGGTCAACACGATAACCGGCCTAGTTATTCTAACGCCGAACTTAACATATACGAACGAACCCTTAGGTAACAAATTAGAGAAATCGAGCATATAATCATGACAGCACGTATACAGTCAAACATGGATGGAACCAACAACATAGAACATACATAAACTGAAGGCAATCCAGTCCAAACAGGAGTTAATAGACAAGCAGTTCATCATGTATATGAGCAAAAGATACAAATCGGAAAATGATGATACGATCACAAGAACACAACAAAAAGGGACTAAACAGTTTTACGAGCTACACACGATTCCATGCTACCACGAGTAATAATAAGTTCACATAGTGAACACAACAACAACACATGCATGAAACGAGCCTTCCATTCATTTCTCGTAAACCCTAACATTCCACTATTCACAAGCTTTAAGCCACAAACCTGGATCATAATGAAGTTTCTTACCTTCTCGAAGACTCGACCGAAGCACCACGAGAACTCACAAGCTAAACAATGAGCCGAGACGATGAAACTCGAGAGCACCTAAACATAGCAAAGCGAGTAAAAGTCAACGAAATGAGCAACCGAACAAAATTAGACAAAACGGAGCTCACCACGCGAACGAGGTCGAGAAACTGAGCAGGCGACGCGTCGCTGGAAAAAGGTAGTGGCGCGTCGCCGCAGAACCAAACAAACCTTATCTTGATTTCTTTGACTCGTTCTCCTGGTCACGGAACTGGTCTAATATTTGCGAACGAACTCCTCTAGCTTCTGGAAACTACGAAGAAAGAAAAGAACCAAAAAGAGGTTTTAAGAGTTTCGCTAGAAAAACTCCATTAGCGGCCAGAACGAAGCTTGGAAACAAGTATCTAAGGAAGAATTTACTTACCCATGATGACGAGAAACACCACGAAGTTGAAAAAACTTGCTCGACTCCTCATGAGTTTCATCGGAACAGCCACACGGTGGTGGCGGCACTAGACCGAGATGGAACCCTCGTCAGAGACGACGACGGCAGTGGTTGGGAGTTACTGGTAGAGCACGAGGCTACCGAAGACGAGCAAACATGCCAGAAACGCTGCTGGTTGGAGAAGACGAAGTTTACAGCGAAGGCCCTTGCCGGTGACTTCAACGCGCAAGGAGAAGACCCTCGGTGGGGTTGGTCGGATGAGGACGGCGTCTTGAAGATGAGGATCACTGGTGGTGAGATGATTCACTAGAAAAACACCGACAGGGAAACGAACCTCCCCGTCGCAGGCTGGGCAACGCCGAATTCGTGGGAGGGGATAAGTTCTCCACCTGCGGTGTGACACGTGGTGGGCTAGATGGAGCTTGGAAAAGATCCAAAGGCTGAGATGGAGGAAGGAGGAGATGTAATGAGCGGTTGAGATCAACTTTAAATGAAGGGCTGAGATTTGGGGAAGGGGGTTGGTCTAGTGGGGCTGCTTTGAGGATTAGGGAAAAGGGAAAGAATAAGTATTTTATTTATATGAAATTCCATTTCCATTTTTATCCATTTTAAAACCCTAACCATAAAGTAAATTTCAAGTATTCTCAAAATACATACTTGTCCATTTATTTTATTTGTCATTTTGAAATCATTTAAACCAAGGAAATCTTCATTCACCTTTTACTATAGATTAGAAAACTCTAAGGAGTTAGAGATTTAATAAAATAAATAGTATCAAGATTCAATAGATTTTTAATAAAACCCTAAAATATACTTTTAAATATTTCTAGGGTGTTACATGACCCAACTCTTGTAAATTAGACAAGGGGTTAGTGTGGCTTAAGTTCTAAAAATCAGGCGAAGCGTCCCATATTCTTAAGGTTGTATTCCTAAAAACTTCATTTTCCTCCTCTAATTTTCTAAGTATGCATGCATGATTTTTTCGTAGTTAATGTCATTCTTAACTCTTATATTTATCCAAATTATCATGAAAAATACTTAGAATACCTAAAAATAATGGTCTAAATAACACTCTATTTGAGAGTTTTCAGTAGCATAAAACATTTTGTAAATTCTATAACTGCCTCTCACGTTGGTCAAGCTGCTTTAAATTCATTCAGTTAGAAAGAAAACCCACTGAAAAAATTTCTATCATTGTCAATCAAATTGAGATTAGAAGAACAAAAATGCTTCACGTAAAAGACGAGCTAGAGGTCAAAGAGGTTAACCTTGGAAACCAAGAGATTATGAGTTCAATTTTAGAGATAGTCAAAATGCACGGAACTTAGCTTATGAACTTGCAGGATCACGTTGGTGTGGAGTACATGTAAATTGAGGATTAATTGGTTGGGATTCGAGGCGAGTTCTAAGAGTAACTGAGGTAAAGAAACCTCGTGGGTTAAACGCTCGATTTCATTAAGATAACTAACCGAACTCAACTCATATAGGTCGTCGAAACACTCTTTGAAACCTGAAATAGAATAATGTCGAAAGTATAAGAATTTAAATGATATTTTAACCTTATTAATAAGTAAGGTAAGTATATATAATACACATGAACCGTACTAATAACTTTAAACAGCTTGTTGTTTAAATTTGGTTTTTTCTTTTCGTTTTCATTTTCTTCAAATGACTAATTTTATTATTTGTGATCAATATATTCTATTCATGAAAAAGTTCACTACAACAAAATGTATTAGCTAATGGTCAAAATCGTCAACTAAGTAAAAAAAGACATCGGTATTGACAGAAGCTACTAAAGGATTTTTTTTTTAATCTCAGAGGTACATCTGATATTGTTTTTGTTTATGGGAATGAGACATAGTGTTTAGTGACTGGTAATTCTAGTTGAGATTATGTTGTAGATGTTGGCAGTAGAAGACTGGTTATATTTTCACTTTGGGTGGTTCTATTGTTAGTTGGAAGGCTACTTTATAACCGACAGTAACTTTGTCTACTACTGAAGAAGAGTATATGGTATTGACAGAAATTGCTAAAGATGAAATACGGTTGAATGGGCTAGTCAGTGATTTTTGGCTACATCATAATCAAGCAATATGGTATTGTGATAGTCTGAGTACAATATGTCTTACCAAGAATCAAGTCCACCATGAAAGAACTAAGCACATAGATGTGAGGTACCATTTTCTGAGGAATGAAAAGAGAGTAAACGTTTTGAAAGTGGACACTACTAATAACCATGCTGATATGTCCACGAAGGTAGTGTCACATGGCAAGTTTCAACATTGTTTAGACTTGCTAAATTTTTACAGTTGTTTAGGTCACTAAGAAGACCATCTTAGGTAGAGGGAGAAACATCTGGTATACCTCTAGTAAGTTTGAAACATCTAGTATACTGCTGGTACAATTGTTTGATCTAAAAAAGAGTTCAAGTCAAGGTGGAGATTTGTTGAGATATGCCTTGAACTGTTTGACGCCTCACAATTACTTAGTTATGGATTTCATTGCCCGATCGCTAGTCAAGGTCCTAGGGGCGAGGCCAATGGTGGGGACTCGAGGCAATGCCACCGTAATCTAGACAAAATATGTAATTTTAAGTTTCTAGTTTTGTATATGGACATTTATATAATTTTGGCCATATCTATAATAGGATTTTATTATAGTGCACTATATAAACTCTTTATAACCTCAACCACAAGTTATCAACATTCTATATTTGTTATCTCCTTAATAAAACCGTTCTACCTGCCTGTGGATATTGCTAACACTCCATTAGTGAACCACATAAATTATATATGTTTTCTCTCACGTTATTTTACAGCTTTCTCTTTGATTGTTGTTGCTATTTTATAACATAATTTATAAAACTTAAAGAACTACTAACATTACGATGGTTTTGTAGCAAAAAAATGTTAGATATGCAAGAAGAGTCTACAACAAGTTCAAAACCAATGGCAAAAGCTAAGATATCTGCTCATGTGTTAGGCACTCGATCAAATAGTGTCAAAAGAGAGGGTTGGCAGCCATTGCCAACAAAAAAGCGGAATTAAGGTTGTTCTTCATCAAGTGGAGGATTATACTAAATGATAGAAAAAAAAACGACATCGGGAAGAAGATGCACATCGTCGAGAAGAAGGGAACGACATCGAGAAGCAGAAGAGGCACGTCATCAAGATCAAGAGGCATTACAAAATAAATATAGTTGAAGAAGAGCGTAGAGTAAATGTTAAGGAACGAGCAAGATCAAATGAGAAGATGGCAAATCTCGAGGCTATGATTCAATTAATTATGTGTCAGCAAGGCAGATTACAAGTTGGACCGTCTAGCTTGATATTTATTTACTTAAACGTTCTGATATACTACCTCCTAATAAGTAGATATGTATTAAAGAAAATGTTTCAATGCATGTAGTTATGAATTACGATACCCGAATACGTTTATATAATCTTTTGTGATATATTATGACTATCCTGCAGTAAATGTAGTCAATATGTTGTGTGTTTTCTATATTTTCAAGTGTTTTTAAAATTTAGGGAATCATATAGTTATGTCGTTATGCTGTCCTTTTTTTTTTTTTTTTTTTTTTGAATTATTTGTCTCATTTGAAATTGTAAAACGTATAATCACTTAAGTTTATAATAATGTAAGTATTAAATTTTCTTAAGTATATGATAACTTTTGTGTTTAGATTAAAATTTTAAAACGATGTTGAATGGTAGAGTTAAAATGATGGAGTTGAAAGACAAAGTTGAAATAGTGTACTAAAATTTGTTTTCTTTTTTCTTATAATTAGGTGGGTAAAGTAATGTTATTCTTGGTGCATGGAAGAAGAAGTGTTTTGTTGTAGGATTTTCAACATGTATGTACTTTTGTGTTTAGATTAACTTTTGTATGTGTTGTTATCAAAGACTTGTGTTTTTGTTTTTGGATTTATAAGAAGTGTTTTGTTGTAGGATTTTCAACATGTATGTACTTTTGTGTTTAAGATTTGAAGTCTGGGTGAATTAATGTTTATTTGGTCTTGTTTCAATGTGAATGGAAGAATTGAAAAGTATGCATTCTAATATAGGCAGGTTTTAGAAGATTTGAAGCAATATTTAACAGATAAAATTTTGTATCTTTTTAAAAAAAAAGGGAATTGTAGACGGCTAAGACCGTTGGCTGAGAGAAGTATTCTTGACTGCGAGTTGCTGTGGAAAATTGTAAGAAATGCTGACAGTTACTCACCGTCGACGATAGTAATTATTGCTGACGGTTCACCGTTGGCGATGACTAGTTTTTGTGAGAGTCAATAAATACTGACGACAATTCCTTCAACGACAGGGTTTTTTCTGAATCTCGTCCCGACGGTAAATGGATAATTGCTGTCGGTTTTAAGCGTCGGGGTATCTTATGTTTTTTGTAATGCATCCTGATTAATTGATATCAGAACTATGCCTCAAACATAACCATGTCAGTAAATCGCTCAGATGTAGAATAAAGAACATTTGGAGTCTAGAGACAAAAAATTTTAGTAGCTTTACTAGACCAGAAGTGTACCCTCCGAAGAAGGAGAGTTGGTCTGAATGCTGTCTAGACGGATTAACTATTTGAAGGGAGGCGCGGTCTTTTTTCAAGGGGAGAATTAAATCTTCAAGTGTCGAACATAGAAGATGAGCCTATAGAGAGGTTGGGTGGCTGAACTTTGTTCAAGGAGAGGATTGTTTAGATGCAATGTAAATAAAGTTGTCCCACATTAGTTAGATGATTGGGAAGATCATGAATATAAAAGTGATGACAACCATCTTTATTGGAATGAGGCCTTTTGGGTGAAACCAAATGTAAAGTTATGAGAGTGTATGTCTAAAGTACACAAATATCATACCAATATGAATTTTTATATTAATTTCTAATCCTTATCATGATTTACCTTAAGTGGGGTAAAACTCGATTCAAATTCAAGATCGGTAAATCCCCCATCTACCTAAATAAATAAAAAAAATGAAGAATCATCACAAATTTTATAAATATGTAATAAATATCGGGATTTCTTGCACACAACCATTAAAATGTTGACAACTAAGAGAGAGAATATCTTCATGACTTTTTATCTCAAGAGGCTTCGATTTTAAAAAGGGCTGCCCACATTCTTCCCAAATCCAACTTGAAAATAAAAAAACAAGAATTGCTTGAGGTAATTTGGAAGCAACTCAACAATAATGGCGAAACCCATCAATTTTTCATCATCAGCAAGAACCGACAGAGAAATCATAGAGAGAAATAGAAGAAATAATGAAATAAAGGAACTTTTATCCACCCTCAATTCTCTTGTCTCCAACCAATTAACCTCAAAGGTTTGTTTTATTTTAATTTTATTTTGTCCCTATTTTTGTATATATTGTCTTGATTAAAGAAATTAATATGAGTTTGTACAGGAAGGTGAAATGGTGCCGGATGATGTTGTGTTAGAAAACGCCACGGATTACATAAAACATATGCAGGAAAAGTTGGAGAAATTGAAAGAGAAGAAAGATAAATTGAAGGGAATGAAAAAATGCAATAAAGAAATGAAACAAAAATTATCAGTGTTGAATGTTGAAGCTCGACAGGTGGATTATTTAATTGAGATTCTTTTGACCACTGGATTTGATGATCACTTTGTTTTGCCACAAATCATAAAACTGATTCATGAAAATGGAGCTGACGTTCTCAATGTTAACCAGTTTAAGCTCACAGGTCGACTTTTTCACGTCATAATAGCTCACCAGGTAACCTATAACCATTCGTTTTTGGTTTTTAATTTTATATTTTTCAAGTATGTTTGGTAAAGTTTTTAATTTTTATAATTTCAAAAACGTTTTTAAAAGAATAAAGAAAATTTTAAAACTAAAATAAATATTTCTTAAAATCTAGTTTTTTTTTTTTTTTTTTTTTTTGTTTGGTATATATGCAAGAAAATAACCCAATGGGCTACACTCTATATAAGAATATTAAGCTCTTCGACAACCTAACCACTAAATTTTAAAAACAAGTTATAGAGTTGTTCTTCTAATCATATAGTTCAAGTCATCGATTGAATTGATTATTAATATTAGAGAGTACCTTATTAAAAAAAACAAAAATAATAACTTTAATATTGATGTATTTTTACTTTTGGAATTCTATAAATTCACGTGAATTGATTAGTCATTATAATACTTTTATACATATTTTTCTTAATTATATATGTGTGTATATATACATAGAGTAATTATCATATATGTTTTGGATATATTTATTTTTATTAATTTGTTTGGTTTTATTTAATTTTAAGAATTAATGATAATGATAATTTATAATTATGGTATTTTAGGCGAATAATTTCATACAAGTAATTTCACTAAAAAAAAATTAACCAAATGTTATTTTAAATTTTCTTTAAAACAATATGCTATCAAATATGTTTTTAAATTTTAGTTTTTAAAAAACAAAAAATCAAAAACCACTACCAAATATATATGATTTTTATTTTATAAAACAAAAAATTAAAAAACTAAAAATCAAAATTATAAACAAAATGGAAAAGAGACGTTGGTTTTTTGTTTTTAATTTTTGAAATTTAAGTTAGTTTTCTTGTCTAAAAAAAATTCATCTTTTGATGATAAATTATTTGAATCCTAAACAAATTTCAAAAACAAAAATAATTTTTGAAAACTAATTCTTTTTAAATTCCTTCTGATAACTTTTTTTTTTATTTTTGGTTTTTGATTTTTAATTTTAAAAAATAAAAATCATACATGTTGATAATTGATTTTTGTTTTTTTGTTTTTTATTTTTTATTTTTTAAAAATCAAAATTTATTATTTTTAATATATAATAAAATGAAATAAAATATTTTAGAATATTATTGATCTAATAAATCTCAAATTTGTAGGTTCAATCTTTATTTTTAGTTTTTTTTATCACTCCTCTAGCATTTTTCTAGAAAAAAATGTTTTTAAAAGCTATTTTTTTAGTTTTTAGAGTTTCTTTAGTATTTTTAAAATGTTTTTAAACTTAAAAAAAAAAAAAAAAAAAAAAAAAAAAAAAAAAAAAAACCAAAATTGGTTATCAAACAAATATGTTTTTAAAAAATAAAAAACAAAAACAGAAAATCGAAACAAAATAGTTATCAAACGACGCCTTAATTTTTTTAATTTAGGTTTAGTTTTAAAAAATATTGATAAAACGTTGATCTCCAATTAAGGAAAATAATAAGTTGGAGATAATTATTTGTAAGTGTTCAATACAAATAAAGTGGTGTAATTTCACATTGGTTGTATAAGAGGTACATTATGAGTGTAAGAACCCGACCTAAAAATGGTCCTAAACCTGGTCCTTACTCAGCATGCATGCATAAAAGATAATAAAAATCA
>JBBMKA010064315.1:0-16863 GCA_037833695.1 Sechiopsis laciniata
TTTCTAGTAGTTAATATTTTAAAAAATAATAAAAATAAGAAACAAAATTTAATAAAGTTAGGTAAGAAAAAAAAAAAAATTTTGAAGTTAGGAATTTTTTCTTCTTCTATTTCTGTGTTAGAAAACAAATATTTTAACTATTATATAATATATTTTGTTTATTTTTGCTTAATAAAATCATTATATCTTCCTACTTTCTATTTTTTTATTTTCTAGAAGAATATATTTTTACAAGTTTCTCGTAAATATATTTCTACTACTGCCTTAATAATTTACATTTTAACCATCTATTCAATGATAAATTTAGTCCAAAATTTTAAATTTATTATTATTTTTTTAATTCATGTTACTAATATGTTTATTAACAAAATATAAAACTAAAAGTTCGATTGATAATTAAATATAATAGTTTTTAATTATCTTAAAAGTGTATATGTGTGTCAATGAACTAAGTCACGAATTTGAATTCTTCAATTTGAATTATTATTAAATTAAAAAATATAAAAATATTTTTAAGATCAGTAAAAAACAATTGAGGCGAATAATTAAAATTCATAATTTTTTAATTATAAGTACATAATTGTTATTATTTACTTCAACCACATTTAAAAAAAAAAAAAAAAAATCAACCACTATTGACCACAATTTCCAAATAAGTAGTTGATTACTCCACTTCTATTAACCTTAATCTCCACTAACCACTTCCTACTACTATTAACCACTTTATTCTCTTCCATTCCACTCAACTGTTCAAAAAATAAACACACCCTTGAGCACAAAATTTGCATACCAAAAACCATTAAAATAGTTTTAGGCAGAAAGTACGCCAACCAAAGGTGCACAGGAATAAACCCCCTATAATTTGGAATGGGTTGAACACTAAAAGGTTGTACCATTCACATCACCAAAGTCTCAAGGAGACCGTGCACGACAGGCTTATGTGGCTTCTTTTTCTTTTTTTTTAATTTTCTTCTTTCGCAGTTCAGTTGGTCTTCTCTTTTTATTTTTTATTCACTTTTCAAAGAAGTTTTTTCATATTTTATTTTATACTTTATTTTTATTCTAATTTTTTAAGTTAAGTATACCATTTTTTTTAATAATAAGTAATCATTTTTAATTAATTTATTGAAAAATAAGAAATAAAATAATAAGTAACAATAGGTATGAATTGTAATTTTTTTTAGAGAGATTCAAAAACTCAAACACAAATCTTGTGGACAATATTATATTAAGATACCCATTGAAATATGCTTTTTTTAATATTTTTATTTAACATTTTATTTTCATTTTTTATTTACTCAATATTTGTTTTTCAAATAATTACTTGAAAATTAAATTTTAAAATATCAATATGAGAATGAGAAATAATTGCATGCTGCCTTGGCAGCATGCAGCCGCCTACGTGGCAAAATCTGGGTCATTCTTTTAATTTTTTTTAAAATGTTAAAAAAAAAAAAAATCAAAGGCCCAGATTTTGCCACATAGGCGCCTGGCAGCATGCAATTATTTCTCTATGAGAATATATGTTACATACATAAAATAATATTTATCTTTTATATTTAAGTATTTGAACATTTTAAACATTTTATTATTTTTACTATATTTATATAATTGTTTTTTTTAACTTGTTTTATATTTTATGAATTCCGGTACAATGTAAAGAAAGATACCGATCTCAAAAAAGTTGCTTAATATTTTGAAAAACAAATTGTTTTTATATACTTTCATATTTTCATTTTAAAAATTTTCAATAACAAAAGATTAAGACTCGACAACCATTTAATTTTTTATTCTTGAAATACAATGTATTCATCTTTCTTTAAGATAGTATGTAAATGTTAACCAAATTTCAATAGAAAATAAATTTTTAGAAGCTAATTTTCAATTACAAAATATTAAAGTCCCACTTGATAACATTAGTTTTTTTTTCTTTAACCAAATTTCAAATGAGTTTTAAGAGATACAATTAAGTAATTTCAATTTAAATAAATTTCAACAGATATATATTCATGAAAATGAATATTTTTTTTATATGAAATTAATGTTAATACATACATTGAAAATGGAGGAAAAAATGCTAATATATCATAAATTCATAGAAAACAAAAGAAAAAAGAAATTGAATAAACATCAAATTCAAAAATTTAAAAAAAGGGAAAAAAGACAAGTTGCACTCTATGAATATCATGTGGCATATAATATTGCATAGATGAAAAAAATAAAATTAAAAAATTAAAAATTAAAAAATTAAAAAGATTATAAAACCTTTTATAATTGATAATATTTTTCACTTATTATATTATTTTTTATTTTAAGATAAACTAATTAAAAATGATTATTTATTGTGAAATATATTATATGCTTAATTAAAAAAAATAAAACAAAAATAAAATTGTTGAATAAAATATGAAAATAACATACTTGAAAAGGTTGGCAAAAAAATCCCTAATGTAATAACCCCATTTATTTTGTTGGGATTTTGATTAAAATAAAGGGAATTTGAAGTTTAAATAGAGAATTGTGGCAGTTTTGAGCTTTAGATGAACTTCAGGGGTATTATAGTCTTTTGGTCATAAATATTTAAGCTCCTTTGGAAAATGTAAATCCCTAGGTTCGGGTTACTGTGCATATCGCACTGTTCATCATCTTGCTCGCTCAGCTTGGTCCGATCTGAAGCCAGTATTGCGCCGCTCCTGTGTTCATCGTCTCGACCAGTAAAGCTCGCCGGAAGTCGCCGGTTGGGTCCATTCCTGTCGCGCGCATGTGGCCATTGCGTGGGTTTTGGGTCGTCGTGAGCTAGTTTCGACGTGGATCTGGTTTGAGCGAGCAGGCCGTGCGTCTTCGCCGGCATCGTGGGTTTCGTCTTTGCGGTGCCGGGGTTCAGCCCTCGCCGTCGCCGGAGTTTTTTAAGGTGAGTTGCTCTTCTCTTCTCCTTTTGTTAAAGGTATCAAATGGGTTTTGTTGTATTTCAAGGAGGAAGAAGATAAATGTTTGTTTAATGGTTTAAAGATAATTAAGTTGAGAATAAACATGTTTGGTAGCTGGTTTGTGCTATTTAAGTTCTGGATACAGCATGCTTGGATATGGGTTTGAGAATATTCAAGTTATGAATAGGTGGTGATTGTTTGCAAGTTTAAAACCATTTAAATTATGGATAAGAAATATTTGTCTACAAGGTTAAAGTTAATTAAGTTAAGGATAAAGAGTGTTTTTTTGTTGGTCTATGGCTATTCAAGTAGAGTGTTGAGGGTGTTTGTTTGCTAGTTTATGGATATTCAAGTTATGGTTTAAGGTGTTTGGTTGGGAGTATAAAGGCATTCTAAATGAGTTTTGAGCTTGTTTGGCTAGAGGTGTAAACTTACTTAAGTTGTGAATTAGGGTTGTTTGGCTAGTGGTTTAAATTCATTTAAGTTATGGATTAAAGGTGTTTGGTTTGGGGTTTGTTGTTTTGGCTTGGGTTAAAATGGCGAGTTCTGATCCTTTGACTTTTATGTTGACCAGATTTGACTAGAGTTATTTCCTGTTCTTCTAGCCAAGTTTATGAGCCGAGTTTATGAGCCGCGTGTAGCCGCCAGGTGTCACTAGGGCACATTTTTTGAGGTTCTTCACCATTTGATAAATTCAATATCCTGTATTCGATTTTGATGGTCTAAGGTGCTAGTTTTGATCGATTTGTTCATTTCAGGGCCCGAATCAATGGATTAACTATCAGGAGGGTTCAACGAGCTTCGAGAGTGCAGTAGTGTATTCGGACAAGGTAAGGGATCCCTTACCCCCTTCTCGAGGCCTGTCGCTATTACATGTATTAGACTGACTATATGCACTTACTTGTTTAATATGGCATAATCTATGTTGTTTGTTACTTGTATTGATTGTACTGAGAGCATGCAATATATGATTGATATCATGTCTAAGGCGAGTATATAGATTATGTTGAATATCTAGATTTACGTGAACTGATGTATGTTTATTGATAGAGTCGGTCTTGCATGATAGTTCATAGTCCCACTGGGACTTGCATGATGTTTGGTGCATGGCTTGATGCTTCGTTTGGACGCAAACGATGTATGAAGACCGGATAGAGGATGCTAGTAAGCAGATGCATGATTTGTGGCCGGTATGTTCTCGACGGGGGATTTGTGGTCCCTCGCTGCAGGGTTTCCATGGATGGTTGGCCCACTAGGTTCATGGCCCTGTCGGCATTTTACTAGTAGCCTAGGATGCTTCTCCATGTATGTGGTTGGGTTTGTGGCCCTTTGGTGAGCGTGCTAGATCCACCCTCACCGTGAGTATGAGACATGTGGGATTTGTGGTCCCTTAGCTACCAGGCTTCTCTACTCGCAGGATCCCTCGGCCTAGAGTAGGTATCCAAGATTGCCCTAGAGCTTTGTGGTCTTAGTTGGGCCTTTACGTTTTTGGTTTGTGGCCTTAGACCGCTTTGCGTGGCGTGGATCACAGACATGGTTCTTGACCCCCTTTCGCCCAGGAGCTCGGGTTTTGTGGACCCCTTGATTATGTTGTTATCTTGCATGTTTGTGATGCTTTTGACCTGATGCATGTCTTTACCCCAAGTTGGGGGATCCTTACTGAGTTGCAAAACTCACCTTTTTCACTATGGTATACCACAGATACTACGAGATTATATCGAGATGGGTGATCGAACGAGCTGGAAATGACCATGGGACTCGCTGCATTATTCTGTTTAGAGTCTTTTAAATTTCTTCTTTCTGCATGAACTGTTTAGGGCATGATAAGTTAAAAATGTTTTACTGAGCTTTTATGTTTTGACTCTTGGGTAACCTATAACTGTTTTAATGAATTTATGGCTTTTATAAACCTTTCCTTCTCACTTGTTTGAAAAGGTTTTGTTTTAAATTTACATGCCCGAGATGTCGAGTACTATTTTCAAGCATTTAGAGTTAAGAACTTAGGTTTAGACCCTAGTTTGGTTCAGGTCCTTACAGATTGTATCAGAGCTTAGAGTCATAGATTCTGTAGACTAGCTTACATCGTAGGCTGTTGGTTTGGTCCCCATGGTCTTCAGCTGCTGATCTTAATTAGATATCTTGGTAGTGGAATAAGGATCTTTGTTGTAAAAAAAAAAACATGTTTTAGTTATGATCAGCACTATTGTTTATCGTATGTTATTGCATGCTATCATATTTGTGTGCTGGCCTAGAGTTTTCAGAGGGGGTTGAGACTTCCCTAAGCTTGTTGTAGACTGTTGAGATACCTAGTAGAGTTACTAGGAGTTTCGTTAAATGTTCAAGAGCAGTCTAGCAGTGTGAGCTGTGAGCTTTTGAGCTCAGGAGGAACACTAATCTTGAGGTGTAGTCCTCTAGAGGTCACCAATAGGTGCAACCCTAGAGTTGGAGCAGTAAAGATCCTAGTGTCGTTGCTAATGCTGCAGTTGCCAGAGTAGGGCTAAAAGCTGAGATGTTGGTTGTTTTACAAGTTAGAAAGATGGCAGGGAGCTCTCCAGACTGTGTAAAATGTTGCTCAGGTTCTTGCACTAGTTGAAGATACTCAGGCTTGGAGTAGGGAGAAAATTGTAGAATTTTCAAAGATTTTAAAAGAGTTAAAAAAATGAGATCCCTACCACTTTGTTGGATTGTTTAAAAACCTCTTTGTAGTTGAGGAGTGGTTTCATAATTGAGATGATCTTTCACCACCAGGTTTGCTAAGAGGAGTAGAAGATTCGTTGTGATGTTTCGCTTGAGAGTGGAGGCAAAAGTTTGGTGACAGTCTGTGCTGAGTTCTGAGCCAGAGTGTTTGACCTTGTTGTTAAATGACCTTAAAAAGTTGTTTCATGGATTGTATTATCAGATGTTGATAAGCTGGGGGCGTTAGCTTAGTTCCCCACTTTCAGCGGAGGAATGACACAGTGTCAGCTTATAAGATAAATTGATTGGACTTGCAAGATTTGCCAAAGAATTTATCCATGTTGTTTAGAAAAAGAGAAAGCTTGGGACAACCAGATCGTCTGGGTATGGGAGTTAGCAACAATGTTGCAAGTGTTGAAAAATATCAAGTTAGAGCTGAATCCCAAGTTTGCTAAGTTAAAGGTCAAGGCCAATTAGCGGGTTATATTTGGGGAATCGCCAGATGTCGCCCTAATTGTCTGTGAGTGGGTTAGATTTGATTTTTGATTTGGAGTGGTTGTTAGAGAACCGTGTTGTGATTGCTGGCAGATATAAGTAAATGAGTTCATGCATCTTGAAAGTTGAGCTTTTAGTTTAGACGTAGGAAGTATGAGAGGGTCTCTCGTCAGTTTCGACCTCGAGGTGAGGAATTTATTAGTAAAAGAGCGTGGGTTTTCTAGCCTCAGTATCAGGAGTAGAAAGTTTGTGTGGGCTGTCTGTTCAGTTCCAGAAGTGAGTAAGTTTGCTGATGTGTTTCCAGAGAATCTGCCAAGATGGTCTCTGCCCCGAACAGTGTTCCTTTAAGTTGAGTTTGAGCTGGGAAATGACCCATCTCAAGGTTTCTATTTATGGTGACCCCGATGGAGTTAAAGGAACTTGAGTTTCAACTGCAGGAGTTGTTCGACAGTGGATCGGTTCGTTAGTGTGTCCTTGTGTAGTGCCTCGGGGTGGTCGTTAAGAAGATTATTGGTTCTATGAAATTATGTTTCAGCTTTCAGGAGTTCTTTAAGTTAGCAGTTAATAGTTAAGTTAAATACTTGTTGCCCTGGATCGATGACTTAATTGATGAGTTTTAGGGAGCAGTAGTGTTCCGAAGATCAGTTTGGTTCCTGGTTTCTAACGATCGATAGATGTACCACAACATTGTGGATTAGATGATCAGAAGGTTCCAGAACTTTCTAAATAGGTTTGTGATCGTGTTCATAGTTGATTTATGAGTATGTTCAAAGTTAGTGTTAGATCTAATAGCATTCTTCAGGTTATGTGGTTTCTCGTCAAGAAACTTCAGTGGATTTTGCTAGGACCGATGTAGTGAGCAGTTGAACCAGATCAAGATCAGTTACTGAGGATCGAGGACACAGCTGGCTAGAGAGAGGTCGGGTGTTGTATGATCAGTTGGGTGTGAGGACAGTTCAGTTTTTAGAAGACTTTTAATTTCGGAACCGTTTGGTCAGTACCTGAGAGGTCAGATGGCTTTGTGGCTTGCAATGATGCTTCTGAGACGGTATGTGTTGTGCTCTTGCTGAAAAATAGGAAAGTGTTAGTGTGTGGGCCTAGACAACTTAAGCCGTATGAGTAGATGTAACGACCCAGTTTTTCCTTCCGGTTCTCCAGGTATGTTCTAATGTATTTTTAGTTGTTCGGTTGGGCCGTTAGGGCAGTTTAGACCTTTGGGGGCATTTTGGTAATTTTTTCCTTCAGGGGTAGTTTTGTAATTAACCAGGGTTTCAAGGTCGTTCTGTTAATTGCTAAGTTGGGTTTTTACTTCGGTTCCAGGTTTCCAGGGTTGATGTTGTTGTTGGAGAAGTTTGGAGCCTTTGTTGTTAATTGAGAAAAAGAAAGAAAAATGTGACTTTGCCAGGGCTCGAAGCCTGTTGGTTAGAGTTTGGAGGCTTTGTTTAAAAGAAGAGAAAATAAGAGAAAAAGGTGTCCACGCTGGGACTCAAAGACGGGTGGCCAGGGACACATGTCACAATCCTATTTTCCCCCCTCATTTGGCCGAGACCTAAAAGTCTAGCCGCACAAATTCTTCTCCTTTTCACGATTCTTCTTCTCCAATCTCTCTTCTCCTTGTCGATCACCATAGCCAAGCTCTATCTCCATTATCGATCCTTCTCCTTCCTCAAGCTTGTGTTTTGTCGGATCTTCGCAGCAAGCCTTTGTTCTTTTAAGCCGAGAGTAAGCCCTACTTCTCTCCCTCTCCATTAGCCGAGACATCTAAGCCATCATCCTCTTCTTGCCGCAATCCCTCACCTTGCCGAGAGGTTCTCTTCCCCTTCTCAACTCCATTTGCCAATTGTTCTTGTTTTTTACCTAGCCGGTTGTGTTGCTGAAGAAGGTTTATTCTTGTTTAGTCAGTTGGCTGTTAGATCGTCTTTACGGCAGTGTGTGTCTGGGAGTCGTCAGAAGGACCCTAAGCTCGTGGAGATCCTTGCCAGAGCTCAGTCAGACCCAGACAATGAGTTTTCAATTGCTTGGTTGGAGCTTTACTGGCAGTTGCCAATCCAGGGTTAGTTTCACGGTAATCTTTGAGTTGGCCTAGAGGTGCAACTTAAGGTTGAGCCTGGTTGCATGTAAGATGCTGTTTTAATGATTGTGGATTTAAAGTAGAGATCGTATTTTCAGCTCAGTGATTGATTATCATTTTTTGCTTGGATGCGACGTTGAGAGGTGATAATGTGTTCTATCCTTGGTTTGTTCCTCCTGGTAAAGAGCTGCAATTCGATTGTGAGTAGATAGAAACTTTTGTCCTTGAAAGAGTTGGAGTTTTTTACTGTTAAGCTCGAGTGTTGGTAGTTCTACCGACAGGTGGTGAATGGTTAGTTCAAGAGCTTTGTAGGCTTGTTAAAAGTTGGTTGACCTTTTGAGGTTTTAGACGTCCTCTTGTTTCAGTCGAGGTTCGCTGTTGGGCATGGCGTGTTAGTTCCAAGTCTTGACTTGAGAGGAAGCTCTGCTAGCTGTGTTGTACATGACCCTAGTGGTTCGTTGTTTTAAGGATTGTGTTAATAGCTTGTTAGAACTTGATCAGGATGTTTCATGCTTGATGCTTATAGTTTCGTGGTACGTTAAGCTTTAAGAGGAGGAAGTCCTTTGGACTAAGGGTCTTGGTGCGTTGCAGCACAGTTTGACTTAAGCCAGTTCGGCAGTTTCGGAGGGAACGAGTGGATATGTAGTGTACAGGGTTGTTTCCAAGTTGGTTTGGGTTGTGTTTTGATGCAACATGTTGAGGTGAAGGTGTACACTTCATGTTAGTTGTAGCCTTTGACAGAAAGTTACCCGACTCTCGTTGTGGAGTTGTCGGCGGTTGCTTTGCACTAAGAATTTTTTAGGTACCACCCGTGTGGTGTGAGGATTCAGCTATTTACGGATCGCTAGAGCCTTAAGTACTCCTTCACTTAGGAGAAGTTAAACATGAGACAAAGGAGGTGGCTCGAGTTAATTAAGGACTACGATTGTGAGATATTGTACCACCCGAGAAAGGCCAATGTTGTGGCCGTTGCTCTGAGTAGGAAGACATCGCACTCCGCAGCTTTGTTGAGTTCCCAGACTTATTTGTGGAAAGAGTTTGAGCGAGCCGGTATTGCAGTGTTGTTGGGAGAGGTTACCGCCAGGGTAGCTCAGTTGACAGTTCAGCCGTCGATTAAGTAGAGGATCATTGATGGCCAGCTGAGTGATCCCAAGTTGAGCAGGTTGATTGAGAGAGTTCGGGAGGACGAAGATTTTGACTTTGTTGTAGCACCAGACGGAGGTTTGAGGTATAGAGGTCAGTTGTATGTTCCAGTTGACACTGGGTTGCGAGCCGAGTTGCTTACTGAGGCTCACAGCTTCCCGTTTACTTGGCACCCAAGAGGTACCAAGATGTATAAGGATCTCAAGCAGACGTTCTGGTGGATGGGTATGAAGCGAGACATTGCAGAGTTCGTTATCCTGTGTCTCACTTGTCAATAAGTGAAAGCTCCGAAACAGAAACCAGCAGATTTGTTGCAGCCGTTAAGTATACTCAGATCTGGGTTGTTGTGGATAGGCTGACCAAGAGTGCACACTTCATCCCCAGTAGAGTTAACTATACCTGGAGTAGTGGGCACAGCTATTTTTGGAGCAGATCGTTCGATACCATGGGGTGCCGGTGAGGATTGTTTCAGACCGTGACTCTCGGTTCACTTCCCGCTTCTAGAGAGCGCTCTAGAAGGGTTTGGGGACCGAGTGCAGCTTCAGTACTGCTTTTCACCTTCAGACGGATGGTCAGGCAGAAAAGGTGAACCAGATTCTCGAGGATATGTTGCGAGCCTGTGTTTTGGCCTTTCCAGGCAGTTGAGATCAGTACTTATATCTGATGGAGTTCGCCTATAATAACAGCTATCAGTCGACGATTCAGATGGCTCCATTTAAGGCTTTGTATGGTAAACGGTGCAGATCTCCAGTGTTCTGGGAAGAGGTTGGTGACAGATAGGTTTTGGGGCCCGAGCTGTTACAGATGACTAACGACGCAGTGTAGAAGATCAGGGCTCGTATGTTGACGGCACAGAGTAGGCAGAAGAGTTATGCAGATGTTCAGCGTAGAGATTTAGAGTTTGAGGTCGGCCAACATGTATTTCTGAAAGTAGCGCCGATGCGTAGAGGTTTGGTAAGCGAGGCAAGTTGAGTCCCAGGTTTGTAGGGTCTTTTGAGATCCTTGAGCGGATCGGTCCAGTGGCCTACCAATTGGCCTTGCCCCCGTCTTTAGCAGCAGTACACAATGTATTTCACGTTTCTATGTTACGACAGTATGTGGCAGATCCTTCGCATATAGTGGACTTTGAGCTGTTAGAGCTGAATGAGGACTTGAGTTTTGAGGAAAAGCCGGTGCAGATTCTAGCTTAGGATCGCAAGACGTTGCGTAACCGAAAGATTAGTTTGGTTAAGGTCCAGTGGAGAAATCAGAGGGCAGAGGAAGCTACTTGGGAGTTAGAGGATGAGATGAGGACACATTATCCAGAGCTGTTCTAGTCTTAGGACTTTCGAGGACAAAAGTCTTAAAATGAGGGAATATTGTAACGACCCAGTTTTCCCTTCTGGTTCTCTAGGTATGTTCTGATGTATTTTCAGTTGTTCGGTTGGGCCTTTAGGGTAGTTTGGACCTCTCAGGGCATTTTGGTAATTTTTGCCTTCAGGGGTAATCTCGTAATTAACCAGGGTTTCAAGGACATTGTGTTAATTGCTAAGTTGGGTTTTTTCTTCGGTTTTAGGTTTCCAGGGTTGGTATTGTTGTTGGAGAAGTTTGGAGCCTTTGTTGTCTAATTGAAAAAAGAAAGAAAAAGGTAACTTTGCCAGGGCTCGAAGCCTGTTGGTTAGAGTTTGAAGGGTTTGTTTAAAAGAAGAGAAAATAAGAGAAAAAGGTGTCCACGCTGGGACTCGAAGACGGGTGGCTAGGGACACGTGTCACAATCCTATTTTTCCTCTCATTTGGTAGAGACCTAAAAGTATAGCCGCACAAATCCTTCTCCTTTTCATGATTCTTCTTCTCCAATCTCTCTTCTCCTTACCGATCATCATAGCCAAGCTCCATCTCCATCATCGATCCTTCTCCTTCCTCAAGCTTATGTTTTACCAGATCTTCGCAGCAAGCCTTTGTTCTTTTAAGCCGAGAGCAAACCCTACTTCTCTCCCTCTCCATTGGTCGAGACATCCAAGCCATCATCCTCTTCTTGCCGCAATCCCTCACCTTGCCGAGAGGTTCTCTTCCCTTTCTCAACTCCATTTGCCAATCGTTCTTGTTCTTGACCTAACTGATTGTTCTTGTTCTTGGTGGACCTAGCCGAGAACCACCCTCTTGTTCTTCTTGTTGTAGAGAAGAGTTTGCTAAGAGCCAGGTTTGCCGTAAAAATCAAACCCTAGCTATGAACCCTTGTTCTTGCTTGCCTTGCCGAGAGAAGAACTAGCCTTGTCGTAAAACCAAACCGTAGCCGAGGAGCATTGACACCATTGCAGTCGAGGAGCTTCCAACCTTGCCGCAATCCAACCTAGCCGAGAGCACATCTTGCAACAAGCCAAGCCCTAGCCACAAGCACTCTAGCAGCTGCCGAGACATCTTCCCCTAGAGCCTCGCCGAACCTTGTGTTGGCTTTGGGTAACTTTTCCGAGACCGTTGTTCTTGTAGCTTCCCCATTTAGTTAGATGTGATATTAATTGCTCGTTATTTATTTGTCTAGGGTTAGCTGTCTATTGATTCTGCAGCTCAATGAGCACTTTTACTTGTGTGATTTTCTGCGTATTTCCAGGTAAGGATTCCTTACCGGGGTTGTGTGGACCCTGCGGAACTTCTCTGATTGCATTCCTGTCACTTGTTTTACTGTTACTTGCATGTTTAGTGGATAGGAATTTCTTTGCTGATCTGCTCTGCTAGCATGTTTGACGCTTATTTTCACATGTTAGTGTCATGCTAGGTTTGTTTTTCCAGCATGCTTGATTTCCTGTTTGAAGCTCGTAGTACCATGCTAGGGTTTTTTTTGTGAAGCATGTCTGTTTGTTAAGAAATAGGGTTGTGTAATCTTAGATAGAACTGTTAGGTTGTCATCATCCAGAGGTTGAAAGTGGACCAACGTACGTGTCCCCACCGGTCGGGCTGTGAGGACAGATTCCTTACCCCCGACAGTCGGGTGTGGAGTAGCTACCACACCAGCATAAGCCTAGCCTGTAGCCTGCTAGAGCGGAACCTTACAACAGTGCTTGCCTACCTTGGCCGGTTCTTAGCTTCAGGCATTGGTGGTATTCAGGCTGCTACAGTCAAGTGCCGAGGGTCTCGCACTACTGTAGATCAGTGACACCGCTTCCGAGTCTTTAGGCATGCGTACCTGGACTGACGTAGTATGTCCCTAGGCCCCCACATTTATGCAGTTTGCAGCAGCATGCGGTGTGCGCACACACGCGTTAGGTGCCTGGCGGAGAGCTCTATTGGGCTAATGTTTGTGAGTACACCATTCCCTTTCTGCGTCTAGAGCCAGACTTTGGGTACTCTCCTGGATGTCATAGGACCAATTTGGAGAGTTGGTCAGAACCAGCTTTTGAGCGGTTAATTGGCCGAGGGTAAGAGACCTTCGAGGATATCTATTGGGATCAGTTATTGAGCTGATCATTAGGCTGGAAGTAAAAGGCTTCCGATGATTCAGGAGTTGTATTGACAACTCATTTCACGGATTCTGTGTTGGTAACTGTTTGCATGTTTACTTGGATGCTAGATGATGCGTTGTTTCGTACTGTACCCCTATTGGGGATTCTTACTGAGTACCTTTGTACTCACCTTTATTTTTTGTGGTTTTTCCACCAGGTAACTAGGGACAGCACCAGGACAGCTAAAGGAGGAGCTGATTGATCATGGGAGCTGTCGGCACTCTGTTTTTATGTTTTATTTTATTGAATTGATTCAGCATGTAGTTGGACACGGAGTCCATAGGATTTGCATATGGAACCTGATGGTGTATTTGAATGTTTTGTATTTTTGCAATTTCAAAATTATACTCTGGCTAGAGTTGTTTTTAATGTTTGAACAGGGAGTATTTTTAAATGCTTATAAACAGGTTCCTTGGGATTTCAAATGGATGTTTTATGCAAACTATAATGTTAGATGAATTTTATTATCTTTTGTGCATGCATGTTGAGTAAGGCCAGGTTTATGACCATTTTTAGGTCGGGTCTTTACAGCAGATCTCTGATTCATGTTCTGGGAGTTAACATTCGTGGTGTGTGCTTGGAGATTCTAGAGGCATTTGCTTGTTTGAAGAAAGGATGCAATTATTCGCGATTCACAAGAGGTTTAAAGTTTGTTTCACCTAGAAAAGTCTTGTTTTGAGATATTCCTGATTGTTAGAGCGGGTGAAGATCTTGATTGCGAGGTTCTTTACCACCCTGGTAAAGCTTTTGTGGTTCCTCATGCACAGAGTAGAGGAGTTCATTTTTAGTGGCGTTCGTTGTCTCTCTATTTTATTGTGGCCTTAGTTCGACCGAGCAGAGTTGTGTGGATTGAAAGGTTTCAACTCAATTGGCTTAGTTGTTAGCGTAGTTGTTCAGGTCGAGATCTACAGTGAGTCAGTAGGGTGACAACAATGGTTGGGTCTGTTTGCGAGATTGCAGTCAGAAGAGGATAGCGAGATGTCAGTTGCTTTTGATTTTGAGTGGCAGTTCAGATATAGACTCTGTGTGCGTGTTGATGTTGAGATCAGGTTGAGTTGTTGTTCAATTCTCATAGTTAGTTGTTTGCTTGGCACCCCAAGGGTACCAAGATGTATATAGATCTGAGAGTTATGTGGTGGTGGAGAGTAGAGCAGCGAGATGGCTGGGTTATCAGCTTGTGTTGCTTGCCAACGAGTGAGAGAGTGCCGAGGTAGTAGCCTGCACAGTTGTTGCGATAGTTAAGTATTCCAGAGTGGAAGTGGAACAAGGTCTCTATAAGTTTCATTTCATGAGCCCTAGAACATCAAGAGGTTTCACCATAATGTTGGTGATTGTAGATCGACTCACCAGGAGTGTTCACCTAGTTCAAGAGATGCTAGATTATTCTGTTGAGAATTGAGCACAGTGGTACTTGGTGGAGATCGTGAGGTAGCATGGGGTTCCTGTGAGTATCATTGTAGACAGAGACGTTCAGTCCACTTTGCACTTCTAGAAGAGCCTTCAGGACGGCAGTGGAACTACTTGTAGGTTTAGTGTAGTTTTTCATCCACAGACAGATTGTCAAGAGAAATAGTCAGATCTTGGAGAATATGTTGAGTTCCTGTGAGTTTTGCTCTCTATGCAGTTGAGATAGGTGGATGTATCTATGGGAATTTCTTGATTTCAGTTGTCAGTCAATTGCCCAGCTTGCACTATTTGGTGCATTGTATGGAAAGATGTAGATCACTTGTCCATTGGAACGAGGTTTGAGAGAGAAGTTGTAAGTTCTGAGTTGTCCCAATTGTATTATGGGGTAGTTTAGAAGGTCCGTGTTGGAATGCTTTCAACTCAGGCCATTAGGAAAGTTGTGCACCCGTTCATCAGAGAGACATAAAATTTGAGGTTAGCAGTCTTGTGTTTTAATAGTGGCATCGATGCGAGGAATGCAGAGATTTGATAATAGAAGAGAGCTGGTTCTCAGTTGTTTGCTCTTGTTAAAAGTGTTGTGGAGGTGATTATGCACTCTTGTTATTCTGGGTTATTTGAGCCTTCGTCAACTTTCGAGGACGAAATTTTTCTAAAGGGGGAATATTGTAATAACTCCATTTATTTTTTTTGGGATTTTGATTAAAATAAAGAGCATTTGAAGTTTAAATAGAGAATTGTGACAGTTTTGAGCTTTAGAGGAACTTCAGGGGTATTATAGTCTTTTAGGCATAAATATTTATGCTCTTTTGGAAAATATAAATCCCTAGGTTTGGGTTACTGTGTTCATCGTCTTGACTAGTACATTTCGCTGGAAGTTACCGGTTCGGTCCATTCCTGTCGCACGCATGTGGCCATTGCATGGGGTTTGGGTCATCGTGAGCTAGTTTCGAAGTGGATCTGGTTTGAACGAGTAGGCCGTGTGTCTTTGCCAGCATCTTGGGTTTCGTCTTTGCGGTGCCGTGGTTCAGCCGTCGCCGTCGCTGGAGTCTTTTAAGGTGAATTGCTCTTCTCTTCTCCTTCTGTTAAAGGTATCAAATGGGTTTTGTTGTATTACAAGGAAGAAGAAGATAGATGTTTGTTTAATGGGTTAAAGATAATTAAGTTGAGAATAAACATGTTTGGTAGCTGGTTTGTGTTATTTAAGTTCTTGATAAAGCATGCTTGGATATGAGTTTGAGAATATTCAAGTTATGAATAGGTGGTGATTGTTTGCAAGTTTAAAACCATTTAAATTATGGATAAGAAATGTTTGTTTACAAGGCTAAAGTTAATTAAGTTAAGGATAAGGAGTGTTTGCTTGTTGGTCTATGGCTATTCAAGTAGAGTATTGAGGGTTTGCTAGTTTATGGATATTCAAGTTATGGTTTAAAGTGTTTGGTTGGGAGTATAAAGACATTCTAAATGAGCTTTGAGCTTGTTTGGCTAGAGGTGTAAACTTATTTAAGTTGTGAATTAGGGTTGTTTGGCCAGTGGTTTAAATTCCTTTAAGTTATGGATTAAAGGTGTTTGGTTTGGGGTTTGTTGTTTTGGCTTGGGTTAAAATGGTGAGTTCTGATCTTTTAACTTTATGTTGACCAGATTTGACCCGAGTATTTTTCTGTTCTTAGAGCCGAGTTTATGAGCCGTGTGTAGTCGCCAGGTGTCACCGGGGCACTTTTTTGAGGTTCTTCACCATTTGATAGATTCAACATCCTGGATCCGATTTTGATGGTCTAAGGTGCTAGTTTTGATCGATTTGTTCATTTTAGAGCCTAGATCAATGGATTAACTATCAGGAGGTTTCAACGAGCTTCGAGAGTGCAGTAGTGTATTCGGCCAAGGTAAGAGACCCGTTACCCCTTCTCGAGGCCCGTGGTGTTAGATTGACTGTATGCACTTACTTATTTGATATGACATAATCTATGTTGTTTGTTGCTTGTATTGATTGCACTGAGAGAATGCAATATATGATTGATATCATGCTAAGACGAGTATATAGATTATGTTGAATATCTAGATTTGCGTGAACTGATGTATGTTGATTGACAGAGTTAGTCTTGCATGATAGTTCATATGTCCCACTAGGGACTTGCATTTTGTTTGGTACAAGGCTTGGTGCTTCATTTGGTCACAAACGATATATGGAAACTGGATAGAGGATGCTAGTAAGCGGACGTGAATGGTTTGTTGCCGGTACGTTCTCGACGGGGGATTTGTGGTCCCTCGCTGCAGGGTTTCCATGGATGGTTGGCCCACTAGGGTCATGGCCCTGGCGGCATTTTACTAGTAGCCTAGGATGCTTCTCCATGTATGTGGTTGGGTTTGTGGCCCTTTGGTGAGCGTGCTAGATCCACCCTCACCGTGAGTATGAGACATGTGGGATTTGTGGTCCCTTAGCTACCAGGCTTCTCTACTCGCAGGATCCCTCGGCCTAGAGTAGGTATCCAAGATTGCCCTAGAGCTTTGTGGTCTTAGTTGGGCCTTTACGTTTTTGGTTTGTGGCCTTAGACCGCTTTGCGTGGCGTGGATCACAGACATGGTTCTTGACCCCCTTTCGCCCAGGAGCTCGGGTTTTGTGGACCCCTTGATTATGTTGTTATCTTGCATGTTTGTGATGCTTTTGACCTGA
>JBBMKA010064326.1:0-16860 GCA_037833695.1 Sechiopsis laciniata
ATATATATATATATATATATATATATATATATTTCACCCCCTTTATATCTATTTTTGCCCAAGAGAGTTACATTCCTTAAGTACTGTGTAAAGTAGCAGAAATTAGTTCTATATTTTTATGAAACTGCATTACTTATTTTCATAATTGCATTTTTAAGTACAGCTCTGAAGATATCTTAATCAAATTATTGATGTTAATGTTATAAGATACATCTTGTAGACTTGCATGTAGTTCAGTTGGTGTAGTGTAGGTGTTAGTAGCCTTGCTTGAAGGTCATAGGATTGTAATCTCAACCATTCCATCTTTGAGTTGCGGTATTCTATAAAAGCATGTTTAAGTTAGTTCAAAATTTTAATCACTTCCTCCTCATCTCATTTTTGTTCTAATAATTGATTTTATCTCTTTGCATTAATGTTTTACTCTCTAAGAATTCTTACAAGTTTGGCTTCTTTGACTGGAATGAAATTTACTAACATCAATTTAATGAATTATTTATAGGCACCAAAGAAAGCTGTTGGAAAAGCCTTGGCAAAGAAGAAGCCGGTAGATAATTCTTTTCCTTGATGCTTGTCTCATGTTTTATTACTGTTCTGTAATGTTTCTTGTCCTCCTTTTGTTTAATATGGAGTTGCGGGGTTAACAGGAGAAGGTGGTGAACCCACTGTTTGAGAAGCGTCCGAAGCAATTTGGAATTGGTGGGGCATTGCCACCAAAGAGGGATTTGACACGATTTGTCAAGTGGCCGAAAGCTGTTCAAATTCAGAGGAAGAAGAGGATTCTTAAGCAGAGGTTGAAGGTTCCTCCAGCTTTGAACCAGTTCACAAAGACCCTCGACAAGAATCTTGGTAATTAATGCCATTTTGGATCATATAAATCCTCTTGTTTAATGCATCTATAAATTCTTGAATTAACTATTAGGTATGAGATGGTTGCGTATAGTTCTGGTATGAGATAGTCATTATTTTATTAGTTCTGTAAATTATGGATTTTAACCATAGTGGATCTATGGGGTCCCATTGTTTTCAATAACTTTCCTTGGTAATAAGTTGTTTCATTATTTTGATGGTACAGTTCGGTTTCATAAATACACTGTATTTTTTATTGGACTTTTAGCTTTTTCCTTCAATTTTTCATGATCATAGTTGTGATGTTTTGTTGCATTGGTTTTTGGTTGATATTTTTCTTGTTACTGCAGCAACAAACTTGTTCAAGATGCTCTTGAAGTATAGGCCGGAGGACAAGGTGCAGAAAAGGGAGCGTCTTCTTAAGAGAGCTCAGGAAGAGGCTGAAGGCAAATCACATGATGCTAAAAAGCCCATTGTTGTTAAATATGGTCTCAACCATGTCACCTACCTCATTGAGCAGGTGCTAATTTATTCCATACATGTGAAGATTCACTTTATTGAACTGTTACACTGTATTGACCAAATATACCCATGACATGGACTTCTTTTTCAGAACAAGGCTCAGTTAGTTGTGATCGCACATGATGTGGATCCGATTGAGTTGGTTGTTTGGCTCCCAGCTCTTTGCAGGAAGATGGAAATTCCATATTGCATTGTGAAGGGAAAAGCTCGATTGGGCTCGGTAACTCTATAATATCCCTTCATTTGTCACCGGTTCCACTCTTTTCTATATGAATCCCAAGTACCATTGGTTGTAATTTTGTCTTTATAACAGATCGTCCACCAAAAGACTGCATCGGTTTTGTGCTTGACAACTGTGAAGAACGAAGATAAGTTGGAGTTTAGCAGAATCCTTGAAGCTATTAAGGTAATTTACGACTTTAGATGCCTCTTAGCTAAGATTGTATTTGATTAGCTTAGTTTTAATACCGTTTTGTATTCTCTGTTGTTGCTTTTAGGCGAATTTCAACGACAAGTACGAGGAGTACAGGAAGAAGTGGGGTGGTGGAATCATGGGATCCAAGTCTCAAGCTAAAACTAAAGCAAAGGAGAGGGTGCTCGCCAAAGAAGCTGCTCAAAGAATGTCTTAGGGTGATCAGATTTGTTATCCTTATCCTTTTAAACTTGCAGATTTTATGTTTAATGAAAATGAAAAACTATGGAGACTTTGCAATTATTTGGCTCTTAGTTTCTTCGTCATCAGAGAGTTTAGAAGTTTTGTTTACTTATTGTGATTTACTATTTTGCTGATTTTCGATTTAGTTTTGATGTTGCAGATGCTTTCCCTACTATGCTCTTTTTATTATAGTGTAATTTCAATGAAGTTTTTTTTAGCTGCAGAATTATCAATTATTTATGACTAATGTGGAAACTGTTTTATTAACCATCTGATTAATGTATTTAATTTTTTCTATTTAGTTTTCTATCTTCTATAAGTCTTATTAGTTTTTTAAGATCAGAAAGAGCTAAAAAATGCTTGGTGATTTATGAACTAGAAGATACAAAGTTCATATCATTATTTCAATCTCTTTATTTTCTCATCTACAGGATTCTGTAATGTTATCCTAATACATTTTCAATTTTGATTCTCCTATGGTGTTGATATGTTGGGCTAATGTTTAGATGTCATTACAACGAATATAAATTTCAATTATTTAATTCTTAAGGTAATATTTTACTCTAATACTTGAATGTTTACTTAATTCGGTTTAGTTTTACTTTTTTATTTTGGACAGAGACGATTATCTTCATCTACTTATATTGCTAGATGTTTGTATTTTCTAACGAAACCTGAAGGCAAGTTTATGGAATCAGTTAGGGGTATTATAAAATTTTTTGGACCAATTCTAATTTTTGGGTGGTGAATTCATCCACACCCATCAAGCTAACTCGATGTGTTTCAATCTAATCTATATATTTTTGAGTTGAATTGGGTATGTTATTGGTAAAAAAAGATTAGAAAAATAATTTTTGATTAAATTGGGTTTAACCTAAATTAGTTTTTGGTTAACTCAATAATAATGTAACTTATCAAAATTTCATTTGTTTGAACTAAATTTTAATAAGTTGATAAGTCCATCCAAACTGTCAAATTAAGTTGGATTAGATTTTATTTTTAGAAAAATAACATTTGAGGGTGAAAATTTAAACTTCTTGGGATTTGAGAAAGGTAAATATATATGAAAAGAAAGGATAGAAATAGGGCAAATATTTGCTGGTTTTTGGTTGAACACCAGCTCACAATACAAGCTGGACTTCTTCCATGTTTGAATTGCTTTTGGTTAAACCTAATCACACATATAGATACAACACAGTTATTAAACACAGTGTCATCCTTCATCTCTCTCCAATTTCCTTAAACTATTGATTAGTTTTTCTTACAACTTTTAATTGACCCTAAAATTTATAAAACAATTCATAAGTGGCCAAATTTTTATATATTTAGGCCTAAGTTTTGTTTTTCGTTCAAAGGTAGCAACTTTATACTTTACCCACATATTTTTAATCCCATTAGTAAGTTCTTGAAAATGGGGTGTTAGAACTAATTCTGTTGAACAATATTTTGCTGGGTTATTAGTTAGTAGTTTTTTATGTTTTAGGCTATTTTAATATATAAACAAGCTCTTTTGAATTTGGTAAAACGTACATAAACTATTGAAATAAAAAATTTGAGGTTAAAAATGGATATGGTTTTAATGGAACCTGATGATTTAGCCGCCTATGTCGGCGGCGGCGGTGTTGTGGCGTTGAAGAACTTATCGACGATCTGCACGGCGGCGGACCGGATTCATTCGACCGGAGTTTTCACAGGAGTGAACCCTTTGGAATTCTCAGTTCCTCTTCTTTTGTTGCAGTTTGGAATTTGTAGTGCAACTATCATCTTTCTTTATCACCTCCTCAAGCCCCTTGGCCAGCCTCTCATCGTTTCCCAAATTTTGGTAACATTTTTCATTTGTCAATCCATGTTTATGTCAGTTTACGCGTAATTCAAACATTCTTCAATATTTGATAGTTAAATAAATTAGTAGCAAATTAATTTTTTAAATAGGTAATCATCATTTCTATACTTTTTTTTCAATTTTTTATTTTATTTTACTATTATTATTTTTATTTCTAAAATGCTTTTGGACCGGAAGATCAATCCATATGATTAATGTTAAATTATATTACAAATTTAGTCATGCATTTGGGATGGTTTTGTCTATTTGATCTCTCAACTTACATTTAACTTTTAAAAGTGAATTAATTTATATTGTGCTAGGATCAACCAAAAGCATAGATGCATGACTTACTGACTTATTGGCATTTTAAAAAAAAAAAAAAAAAAAAAACTACAATTGAAACATATTGGTTAGTTTTTGTTGGTAGTAAGTTCAAATTCCCATTTCCAAATGTTGTTAAAAAAAACGAATATTTAAATGCATGAATGGACTAATTTGAGAGAGAGGCTAGAATCAAATGCACATTACCAAGTTTTCATTAATATGAATGGTTTTTCATCTTCCTCTATTTTTCTTATTTAGGAAGTGCTATAGTACTCTAATGTTTCAATCTCATGTTTAACATATCTGATTTTACGCTTAGAACTCGTAAGACACAAAATTGAAAATTCAGAAACCGATTATACACAAAATCAAAAGTTCATATACCAACGAAACAGTTTTGAGACTTAACAGTTTACTTTTGTTCTGGTTCGATCTCAGGCCGGTTTAGTTCTCGGTAGTTCGGGTCTAAGCCACTGGAAGACATTCAGAGATGCAGTTTTTCCCATGAGGGGATTTGTTTTTCTTGATGTAGTTTCTTCATTGGGAAACATTTTCTACTTCTTTCTTCTTGGAGTTCAAGTGGATATCTCAATTGTGAAGAAGATTGACAAGAAATCACTTGGAATTGGGACTTGTTCTGTGGTTCTGCCTATGATTCTTACCACCCTTTACTCAACAACAGCCTTAATGAACATTGTTGACAAAAAAACTTCTAAATCTCTCATCATGGTTTGTGGAGCAGAGTCCTTCATAAACTTTTCCATGATTGCTTCTCTTCTTTCTGAGCTTCATTTGATCAACTCTGAGTTTGGGAGAATTGCTCTCTCATCGTCAATGGTTTCTACTCTTTGCACCTTTTGCTTTCTTCTGCTAGGAGCTTTGCTAGCTCCACAAAATGGGACCTTCTATGGTGCCTTTATATCAGTTTCTACTTTTATAGTGATGGCTGTCGTGATCGTTTTCGGCGTCCGGAAGGCGGTTTTGTGGATGGTGAAGAGGAATCCGGTTGGGCAGCCGTTGAAGGAGAGCTTTGTGGTTACATTGTTGTTGGGGGTTTTGGTGACTGCTTTCTTTAGCAAGGCTTTTGGTATGCATGTCTTTTTTGGTCCTCTTATACTTGGGATTACTATACCTTCAGGGCCTCCCATTGGGTCTGCTTTGGTGGAGAGGCTTGATTTTATTACCTCTTGGCTTTTCATGCCCATTTTCTTTGTCAAGATTGGCTTGGTTGTCAATGTCTATACCATCAAACTTGCAAACTTCTTAGGTTTGTCATTGGTTATCTTTGTTGGTGCATTGGGGAAGTTCTTGGGCGCGCTTGGGGTTTCGTTGTTGTGTGAAATGCCTATTAGAGACGCCTTATCGCTCGGTCTCGTCATGACTAGTCAAGGAGCCTTCGAGCTTGGCATGTTTAAAATGTTGAGGAGGGATAAGGTAGGTAGGAACAAGCTTTTTTTTTTTGTCTGTTTGATAACGCTCATGTTTCTTGTTTCTTGATTTGTAGACTTATTTGATAATCCATCTCATTTCCTATTTTTAAAATTTGCAAAGTGTTTCTTAAATTAAGTCTAAATTTCACAAAGTACTACCGCTTTTATAACCAAACTTAAAAGAGTTTGACAAAGTTTTTGTTTGTGTTTCTTTTTCAAAAAACAAGAAACATAAATGGTTAGCAAGCATGCTCTTGTTTTTTATTCTAACAAAATAGTTAAATGGGGAACCAAAAACAAAAGCGTTATCAAACGAGTATATCATTTTCTAACAGCATTTTATCTTTTCTTACAAACTCACCGTCATTTTGTTTCCTAAACTTGTGCAGAGGATAGATAAAGAATCATTTGAAGTTATGTGCATTTGCTTAATGGTTTTGGTTGCAACTATTACTCCAGCAATAAAGTATCTCTTTGATCCTTCAATAAGGTATGCAGTTTACAAGAGAAGAACTGTGATGCACTCGAGACCGGAGTCCAATCTGCGTGTATTAATCTGCATTCACGACCAAGAAGATGTTCCAAATTCCATTAACCTACTCGAGACCTTGAATCCGACAAGACGAAGCCATCTCATCGTGTACATGGTTCATCTAGTTGAACTTCTCGGCCGAGCTAACCCGCAGCTAATTCCCCACAAGCATAAGGAAGTAAAGACTTCAAGGTCCTGCCCTTCTGAGCATATTGTTAATGCCTTCAAATACTTTGGACAAAGAAACAATGAAACTGCTGCAATTTATCCTTTCACTGCAATATCTTCTTCTGTAACAATGCATCATGATGTTTATTCCCTTGCACTAGAAAAAAAAACAACCTTGATTCTTGTTCCTTTCCACAAGAAATATTATTCCAATGGTGTGATGTCATCCTCCAAAAACAATATGAAAATGGTTAACAATCATATCCTCGACACGGCGCCCTGTTCGGTTGCTCTTGTTGTCGACCGTGGCGATGCAAATGTCTCGAGGTCTATTGCAGAAAACTTGTATCCTTTTCAAGTAGGTGTGGTCTTCTTAGGTGGACCTGACGACCGTGAGGCGATGTTCATTGGGGCGAGAATGGCTGGACATCCCAATATCAACTTGACAGTGATCCGACTCTTGGAGAACGGTGTTGCGAGGGACGACGACGACGAAGACAGGAGGCTTGACAACGATGCAGTGGCAGAGTTTCGAAGAATCACGACAGGCAATTATAGAGTGATGTATATAGAAGAGGTGGTGATGGATGGCATGGGAACAGTCTCTGTACTGCGTTCGATGGAGAACAATTTCAATCTCGTGATGGTCGGACGACGACATAGCTCGTGTCCGACGTTGGTTCAAGGGTTGGTGCTTTGGAATGAGCAGACAGAACTTGGAGCAATTGGAGAGGTATTGACTACTTCAGATTTCATGGGGAATGCTATGATCTTGGTTGTGCAACAACACACAAAAGTTGTGAATGAAGACCAAGAGAAAAATGAAGAAACTGTTACTCCCATGAATAGACATTTAGAAGAGGTTGATGAAAAAGAGTTGCCCATCCAAAGCAACTCATAGAAATTTTGATTTTCATCCTCCCATTTGCTAGCTTTATTGATTCTAAATTTATACTTCTCAAGCTTGTGTAAATTCCCCCACTCAATCCATGTCCATGTGTTCACAAAACAACATCTAGATCTATTTAAACACTAATAATGGTTGTTAGTGCAATAATGATTTTCCATGTGATATATTCGGGTAATCACTATTCATCTTAATTTTCCCTTTTTTTTAACCGTATGATTCAACAATCATTTTTATACGACCTATTAAGTTCATCCTCACTCAAATTTTTTTCGCCAACTATTAGTATTATATGTACTCTAAATATAAATAACTATTAGTAGTACATGTCATCCTAAATTCAATGCACGCATGACAACAAAAATCTTAAATTAAACAAAAATAGATAATGAAATGTTAAACCCCATTTGATAACGATTTTGTTTATAGTTTTTGTTTTTAAAATTTAAGACTACAACAACTTTCTTACTATATGTTTTTCTTATTTGGATATCTAAATTCTACGTATATTCTTAAAAACTAAACTAAAATTTGGAAACAAAAAAAAGTAACATCCATAAATTTGTTTTTGTTTTTGAAATTTGGTTAGTATTCACACATTTTTTTTAAAAAAAAAGATGGATACATGGTAGGAAAGATGGAATAGGAATTGGAGTAAAAATAAGTTTAAATTTCAAAAACCAAAAATAAAAAACCAAATAGTTATTTATATGACAACGAACCTTTCAAATAATACAAAATTTCATATAAAACCAAACAACAAATTGTTGTGCTATGACAACAAAAAAACAAAGTTTATGTGTTATGAAATCAACAATCAACAATGGAAAACAAAAATAATTAAAGAAGAGAAGAAAAACAGGCAGAATTTACGTTATTAAGGGGAGCGAAAATATAGAATGAACATCAGAGACTACTAGCAAGTAGCACATTGAAATGATATTGTTCGCTTTGAGCCTAAGCTCTCATAGCTTTGTTTTTTGTTTCACCCAAAAGACCTCTTACCAATGGAGATATTTGTTACGTTTTGGCTATTTTTCACTCCTAAAGAAAAAAAGGGCAAACTCTTTGCCCTTCCTTTTTTTCTTGAAAAAATTGAAGGCAACATTCATCTATAAACTCGAGGTTCATTTAATAGACGTATTGATCTTATACCTACTCGTTTATGTCGTAACTTAACTATTTCAAAGCATATGCAAACTGTTTTCCACTCCTAAAAAAGTGCAACAATAACTTTCACTATTTCCTTTTTATGAAGGCAATATTATTCATCTAAAAACTCTTATATCAATAAGTTACACATCTTATACTTATACAGGTCCAAGTATAATGGTTCATATGCATTATATTTTAGATTTAATACCGATTCACGATAAAAGATACATGCTCGTTTATGTCGTATTTTAGCTATTTCAAGTATATGCAAACAAAGCAAACACAATATATAGATGACATGAGAAGAACAAACAAAATACATGTTGAATGACAAGACATACTTCTTGATCCGACACTACATTAGAGTCATGTTCACAAGTTCTAATTCTAGTAGCTGCAAATTGATGCAAAAAAAAAAAAAAGAAGCTCCAAATGGATTCTTATAAGCATTTTTCGAAGAATTTAAATGTCGCACAAGAAGGTAGCTCAAGAATGCACTAGAACCAAAAAAGATATGGGCAAAACTCGATTTTATATCGCCTCAGACAAGTATATAAATAAGCTCATGAAACAAACACATAGAATAAGTAAAGTACGAGAGAACCCGTGCAATATTGAAGGAGTAAGATGCCAAAATGTCTAAGGTACATATTGATCCTAAATGCTTCAATCAAACCTAAAAAATACAGTGGTTGCAATACAACAAACCAAACAACATTTCTAATTTCGGAACAAAAATTCATCAAATACTAATAATTTTTTTTGGGCAATCTGATTACAATACTGAATTCTTGGTAATTTGGACTCCAACCCGCAAACTAAAACACACTTTAATAGTTTTGATTCTACTTTAATTAAAAGTTGGAGAGGTTATTTTTCTTTGCTCAAGTCATGTTATGTGTCAACTCAATAACATCATCTACGGTTGAACAATTTGACTTCCATGAATCAATTTTGGAAATTTTTTCATTTCACTATATTGTATACTTAAATGATCATGTTAATTTTTTTTTGAAACAAAAATAATCACGTTAATTAAAAATAAATAAATTATATCCATCCTTGTATTTAGTTTAATATTATAAGTACATTTAAATGGTTAGTTTAACGGATCAATGATAAATAATAATACCTATATTTTTGTGACATTTTACTTTTAATACTAGAAAAAATATATATATAGTTTGATAAATTTATTATTTTAATTTTCACAAGATTTTATTTTTAAAAAGAAAATAAATATAAAAGTAACCTTAAAAAAGGACCAAAAGTAAAAGTAGGTATTATTGATATGCAAAGGGGTAAAAATGTTAAATTTTAAAATTTAGGGGATCAAATAGAAATTATATCCAAAACTAATTAGTTAGGGAAAAAAAATGTAATTTTGATTAAATTTTGAATTGAAAAAATTTAGTAACAAACTGCCGACGGAGAAAAAAGAGATAGAAAACTAATTATTTCTATCTCGACATCGACAATGGCGACTATAATCATGGCGTCGTTGCATTCTTAATGGCTATTCTAAATTGTCACCCGACGCTGTGATGTACGGATACAGAGGTTTTCCTACTATCACCATGTCTTCTGTTTATCTCCTCACCACCAAGTAATATGCACTAGCTATTTTAAAGGTTAAAGTCTATTTGTACTCTTATATTTTAAGATGTCTATTCCCTACATTTTAGGATGTTTATGTCAACTCATGGATTAATAAAAGTGATAAATATATAGTTTGATGAATTTATTATTTTAGTTTTCACAGGATTTTATTTTTAAAAAGAAAATAAATATAAAAGTAACTTTAAAAAATAACCAAAAGTAAAAGTAGGTATTATTGATATGCAAAGGGGTAAAAATGTTAAATTTTAAAATTTAGAGGATCAAATAGAAATTATATCCAAAACTAATTATTTAGGGAAAAAAAATATGTAATTTTGATTAAATCTTGAATTGAAAAATTTAGGCCCCGTTTGATAATCATTTCGTTTTTGGTTTTCTGTTTTTGTTTTTAATATTTTAAAAACAGATTTGTTTAATAACCAATTTTGGTTTTTGTTTTTTAAATTTTAAAAATGGTTTAAAAATATTAAAGAAATTCTAAAAGCTAAAAAAAGTAGCTTTCAAAAACACATTTTTGCTTTTGTTTTTCAAAAAGCATGAAAAAATTAAGAATAAATAGTAAAAACTAAAAAAATATAAACAAAATGTGATGTTTGAAAACAAAAATGAGTTATCAAATATATATGATTTTTATTTTTTAAAACAAAAAACTAAAATCCAAAAATGAAAAACTAGAAACAAAAAACGAAAAATGAAATGATTATCAAACGGGACCTTAGTAACAAACTGCCAAAGAAAAAGAGAGAGAAAATTAATCGTTTCTATCTCAACGTCGACAATGGCGGCTAAAGTCTTCCTACTATCACACCATGTCTTCTATTAGCCAAACACACCAATCACAAACCTAACATCATCTATATATATATATATATTATTCTAACCTAACCTAATTAGGCCCAATGGGCTCATTTTTTAACCATATATTTGTAATTTTATTCATTTGACTTTTTTTTTTAACCTTTGAAATTTGTTATGTAAAAATATAGGAGAATTGTGCACGATAGTCCAACTTTACAAAATAATTGTAGATCTAGATAAATTTGAAAATATTTGTTAGTAAAAGAAATACGGGATTAATAATACTCATTATATAGTATTATTTTATTATTAATATAGTATTTTGTATTATTAATACATTATTATATTAATAATACCGTATGACTATGGTTGCTAATGAATGCAATATTTATACAATTACTCTAATTAATTATGTTAAATATTTATTTTTTTTTATTGTAACTCAGATTCTAAATTATTTTGATCAATTTTGATTGTTTTTGTTTCAATTATCAAGTTTAATTATTTGAATTGCTTTATTCAATTTATTAATTAATTTTAATGTTCGACTATACACAATTTTAAATTTCATTTAATAATAAATGAAATAAAATAAATTTCAAAGCAATATTTTATCAATAATATATATATATATATATATATTCAATTATGGATATTCTATTATAAAGAAACAAATATCCCTTTTTTTTTATATAAAAAAATTGCATCATATCTTCTCTTCCCTTAGTCAAACATGCCCTTATACAATTATAAGAAACTTCTTTGCCCAAATTTTAGGCTGTTTCTACCCTTAAAAAAAGGCAACAATAACTCCACTCTTTCCTTTTACGAAGGCAACACCATTCATCTAAAAACTCCGATATTGGTAATCGATGTCATAGTCTCTTTTCTTTTTTTTTTTTTTTAATGCTCGTTTATATTGTATCTTAGCTATTTAAGAAAGTACTAAAAAAAAAAAAAAAAAAAAAAAAAAGTACTCAAAAAAAGATACATGCTCGTTTATATTGTATCTTAGCTATTTCAAGCATGCCCAAACATAGCAAAAGCATATAGATGACATGAGAAAGAACAAAAAAAAATATGTTGAATTGTACTGCCTCAGACAAGCATATGCGCATGAAACGAGCGCATACAATAAGCAAAGACCACAGAACTCGTGCGATGAAGCAGCAGAAATTAAGATGTCAAAATGTATAAAGTACATATAGGTCTACTTCAATGTAAAGCTACTGTGTTAAAATCGTCTAACGAGTTAAAGAAAAACAAACACTAGATTTTTAGGCCCCATTTGATAATCAATTTGTTTTTTTGTTTTGGTTTTTGGAAATAGCTTACAGCAACACTTCAATCTATGACTTTCTTTACTTTGATATCTCTCTCTATATATGATTTTAAGAACTGACTGTAGATACAATTATTAGTAGGTAATTTGAGTGAAAACCAGCTTAACTTTTAAAAAAACAATAACTGATTATGGCTGCCAATAAACAGGATAAATGTCTGGATTAAAAACTAATGAAACCATTGGATGCTTACCTTGCCCGAGCCCGACGTCTACCAGTCCTAAATCGTTCCTTTGACATGAACTGCACTCAGCCAGGACAGGAATAGCAAAATTTTATAGGTTGTAACCAAAATAAGCAGTTTGAGATTCAGAACTCATATGTTGTTGCCAAGAGGTGAAATACAAAGAACAAACTAATAGCTCCTTTGATTAAGACATTATCTCAAATTTCACAAACCAATTGTTCACCATTCCAACTAGAGAAGAACTGAACAAGTAACACACCTTTTGAATAGAGAAACAAACTGAAAAAATGAAGTTAAGCTCAAGCCAAGCAGCTCTCAATTGTATACAATCACACCTGCAAAAAGCCATAAAAACACAGAAACAACAATCAATGAGATAAAAAACTTCCATGCTCTAAACAACACACCAAACTTCCCAAAATGCTTTCAATGAATCAAGAAAGAACCTGTATCACTGGATGTGAAGAAGAGTTTGAAAGATTGCAATTCACAGGGAAGAAAGGAAGAACAGATCTCTATAGAACTTCCTCTCAAGTAGGTATCTCTTGTTTTTTTATCTCACTTTTGAAATTACACAATACAATACAAAACCCATTTAGAAAAAAAAAAAAAAAGTAAAAAAAAAAAAGAAGAAAAACCCTTATAGCCATTATCCATTATTCTACCCTGAATCTTGAGAATCATCCTTAGAAGGAGGAGGTTGATCCTGGTGATGAACTCTAGCTTGTCCCATCTGATGATAAATCTGGTTCAATGCTTGAGGATTGATAGCCCCAATATGGGGATCTTGAGACAATCCAAGCTCTAAACCAGGCAAGTGTTGAGTGTTTCCACCTAAAATAGAGGTGAAACTCATAGGACCCATGTTGGAAGGGGATGATAAATCAAAAGGTGGAAACCCAAGTTTATAAAAGTAATTAGAAGTTTCATTAGCTAAATTAGAAGTAGCAGAAACAGTTGAAGAGTGAAATCCAAAACCAGTAACAGAGGAGGGCCAAAGCTGAGTGGGATTAACAGCCAAATGGGGTCGCCCTAAATTGCCCCAATTGGCCCTACTGGACCCGCCGCCGCCTAATTCCTCCAATTTCTGGTGCAATCCGGCGGAAATAGAAACCCCTTGTTCAGAAACGGAGCCGGACGCGGCGGCTAGGGCAGAAGCGGGGATGGTTCCGGTGCCGGTGGCGGCGATAATCGAAGGCTCGGCTTGCTGAAGGAGCCACTGGATGGTTTCGCCGTCGGATTTGTGACCCAATTCTCTGGTGAGTTGAAAGATTCTGGCGGCGCAAAGAGCCGGCATACGGATTCTCCGGCCACGGCCTTCAACTTTGGTGTGACGATCTTTGTTGGAGCTTCGTTTTGGGGCTAACTGTTTTTTGCCTTCTTCTTTATCTGCAATTGCGATTTGGAAATCTTTGATTTCACTTGGTTTGTTTTCATTCATGCTTGATTCTTGTTCTTCTTCTAGTTGAGGGAAGTTTAAAAAGTTGGGTACTGGTTCTTGGGGCTGCCTTGTTCTTGATGTTGTTGATGAGGTTTTAGGATCCATAGAACAAGAAGAAGGAGAAGGGCAAAAAAATAATTTAAAAAAATTCTCAAAGAAAAAGAAAAAAAGGGTTGGGTTTGATTGAAGAAGAGGAGGTGAAAAGTCCAAGACTTTCATGGGTTTTCACTGTTTTTGGCAAGAAATTTGAGAAAATCATAAAATAGTTAAAATCCCAATGTGTGTGTATATACCATTTGTCAATTTTTTTTTACCCTCTAAATATGCCTTTGATTTTGATTTTTTTTTTTTTGAATTTTTTTTTTTTCCATGGGTTTTCTATGATATGTCCTTTCCTACCACTTTTCTTACTGTTTTGGGCTTTTGACCAGGCCATATGTGAAAGCAACTTTCACTCCCTTTTTTTTTTGAGAAAAACTTCCATATACACTCATTTACTCACTCACTTTCAAGTTCAATTCTTTTTCTTTCAATCTATGTGTTTCTGTTTTCTCAAACACCTAAATTGAAATTATTTGTTTAATGTTGTTGAATCTTACATATTTTAAAAATGATGATGGTGGTGTGGGCATGTGATAAATGGAAGCATTACTATATTCTAATAGTATTCAAAACTTTTTGTATTATCGTATTTGGCTGATTGATATGATTTTCTTATAATCAATTTTCATTCTCTCATATTGCGGTTTTCTACTGTAATCTCTTTTCATATTCTATTCACCAAAATTATTTTGTCCACCTCAAATTTAAGTAACAGATTGTCATAATCATTTTTTTTCTCTTTGAACATAGGATTTTTTATAATCATTTCATTCTGCTATAATAATTTTCTTGGTTAATTATTCATCTTGTATTCTAATGCCCACATAATTATACTCATTCTATTTTACCTCAAAAACTCCCCTTCATAAATATGTTCATAATACCATCATAATATCTAGGGGTGATATTGGTTCGATTTTCTTCGATTTTAGGTCAAACTGAGAACCGAACGGTCCAATCAATTTAACAAAAAGAGGAACCGAACTAATGTCCAATAAAAGGCAAAACTATTGGTTTGATTTTCCTCGGTTTTTAGGCCAAACCAACAATCGATCCAATCCAATTGATTTCACAAAAAGAGGGACTGAACCGATGTCCAATAAAAGACAAAATCATAGGTTCAATTTTCTTTGATTAATTCTTTTTTACTATTTTACTTCCCATCCATATTTTAATGTTGTTTTTCTAAAAAAAATCTCATAATTTATAATTAAATTAAACAAAAATAATTAGTCATTTACCAATAAAAAGTTAAACTAACATATAAATATAAAAATGAAAGTAAATAAATTAATATTGGTTCGGTTCGGTTTTTATTGGTTTTTATAAATAGAAATAGATCTGATCCAATAACTTTCGGTTTTCTCCAAATAAAAACCATTATGTCCAATATTATGTGAAAAATCCGAACCAATCCAATGGATCGGTTTGATTCGATTCATTTTGTCGATTTTTTATTTTCATTATCACCCCTAATAATATCTACTCATTTTGTTTGTATTATAAATTTCCCTTTTTTTAGTACAAATTGGGAGAAAATAGATTACAAATACCGATTCCAGGGATGAAACATGAAGTGGAAATGGATCAACACAAAACCAGATAACCAATCGTGCCATCGATCCATTCGGTCAAATTTCCCTTCTATTAATAATGTGATGTTATTGAATTGCACATTCTTAAAGAATGATGGCCAGACAATTGTAACAATCATAGTATATAAAATTTTCTTTCATAAATATTATTATTTTTTGTTAATGTGCCTCATATTATTCTTAAGGGGGTGTTTGGCTGCAGAGATGAGAGGAGATGTTGATAGCAGAAAAATCTTGTTTGGGTGGAGGGAGATGAGATGAGATGACAGAAAAACTTTGTTTGGGGTGGAGGGAGTAAGAGGAGATGACAGAAAAATCTTATTTGGAGTGGGAGGAGAGAAGATGAGATGCTAGGTTTTTTTTTTTTTTTTAAATAATAAAATTATTTTCAAATCTTTAGCTTTTAACGTAAGTATGTAAATATATCCTCTATCATAAATAAATTGTAAGTAATATAAAATCAATATTATATCACCCTTGATCATAGTAATGTTTACATTCAAAAGAAAAGGAATTTTAATAATATTATGTACGATCTAATAACCATGAGGTCAAAGTTTTGAATCTCTCACACCTAAATATTCTTGAATTAAAAAATAATAATGAGAAAAAACTCAACATAACAAAAATGAAGTTTGACTAATCTAAAATATTTGTAGGTTATTCATAACTTTTTTTTTTTTAAGATTTGTTAGAGTTAAATAACAATAAAAAAAAAAATTCAAATACCAAAATTCTATTTATTAAAAAATAAAAATAAAACCACTAGATTAAACTAGTTATTATAAAATCTTGATAGCAATTTTTATTTTTATTTTATTAAAAAAGAAACTATTTTCTTATACATTTTTTTATAAATTCATATTTATTGAAATCAAAGAATTGTCAATAAAATATACTAATTAATATGCGATAATAAATCAAACATGGAAAGTATTTATCTTATTAGTTATTGACACTTCTAGGAAACCATAAGAACTTCTAAATTTTTTAATTTGTTATTTTTTTGCGGGTAAAAATGAACTCAATCACACTTTGATAATAATTATTACATGCAAGTAAGATGGTGCCCTTCAAATTTTAAAATTTATTGTTGTTATTTTTTATTTTTTGGATACAAAATAGATCTTAATCCCTGTGTTGACTTATACAAGTCTTGAAACTTATAGTTATTTTTGGTATATACAAGAAAAACTCTCAACATTATTTATATTAATTTACCCATTTCGAAAAAAAATTGTAGATACTCTCCTACTTTTATTTTAAAGTGTAGCTTAGGACTACCAATTTTAAATCTCAATTTTATAACAAACAAAATAAGTTCAATATTTTCAAATTTATTGAAAATAAGTTCATATTTTTAAACCTATGATAAATTATGAATAAAAATTCAATATGTATAAATTATTT
>JBBMKA010064347.1:0-16858 GCA_037833695.1 Sechiopsis laciniata
TAGCAGAACAGATTAGCCAAGAAATTCCTATCCACTAACATGCAAGCAACAGAAAAATAGGCATACGAGAAAGCAATTAGAGAAGTCCCGCAGGGTCCACACAATCCCGGCAAGGAATCCTTACCTGGAAAACAAGCAGACAATGCTAACATAAATAAAGTGCTCCTTGAGCTGCAGTCAACAACCCTAACAAAATAATAAACAAGAAAAGATAATTAAAATTCCACGTGGACAGCTGCTCGAACTAAACGACCAATAAGCTCGGGAGAGAGACTTACCCTAACTGAACCCCTAGGCTCGGCAGCTAGCTCTCGACAGGCTGTCTCTCGGCAAGCTAGGCCTCGGCAGATAGGTGTGCAGCTGGATGCGGCAAGCAAGGCGTGCAGCGAAGGGGATCTCGCGTTCGGAGGAGGTCTCGCATGCGGGCTGGCACGAAGGCTCAAAGTTGGTGAAGGGCAAAGCCGAGCATTAAGGTGAGCGTGCGGTAGATCTGGCGAAGGCGCACAAAGGGCGAGCGCTGGACGCCGTCGGCCTGCTGGTGCGAAGGAGCTGTGCGCTGGCGAACGATCGCCGTAGGGAGACGCGTGATCGGGCTTGGGCATGCAGTCTAGCGATCAGGCGAGTGGTCTGGCGCTGAGCGTGCGGCTCAGCAGGAGAGCGAGCGATCTGGCGCTGAGCGCCGCTGCAGCGTGCGACTGGGCGATGGGGCGAGGCTGGGCGAGCTCGGCGGTGTGGCTGGGCGTGCGATTTGCTGTTTGACGAAGGAGGTGTCTCGGCTGGAGGCTTGGGCAAAGAAGGAGGGTTCTCGGAAGCTTGGAGAGAAAAGAGAGAGTGAGTTTGCGGGTGGGAGGAATGAGTTGCAAAATGAGAAGAGAAAGGAGATTTATGGCTCAAATACCTAAGTCTCGGCAAAAAGAAAGGAGGAAGGAGATCGTGACACATGTCCCCTCCCAGGTTCCGGCTTCGAGCCCTGGCGACGACTTCTTTTTCTTCTATTTTCCTGAATAATCAACCAAAGCTCCAAACCTCCCAAAAAGACAAAGCTAACTCCAGAAACCTGAAACCGAAGGGAAACCCAAACTTAGCAAATAAACTGAATAATCCCAAAACCCTGGAAAAATACGAGACTACCCCTAGAGGTAAAATTACCAAAATGCCCCCAGAGGTCCAAGCTGCCCTAACGGCCTAACCGAACAATAGAAAAAGTAACCGAACGTACCTGGAGAATCAGAATGGAAAACTAGGCCGTTACACTTAACCAAACTAATCTTTGGTTACGCAAAGTCTTACGCTCTCGGGCTAGAATACACATATGCTTCTCCTCGAAGCTCAAATCCTTATTCATCTCTAATGGCTCAAAATCAACGATATGAGATGGATCTACCACATATTGACACAACATCGACACGTAGAAAACATTATGAACCGATCCGCTCAAGGATCTCAGAGAGACCCACAAACCTAGGACTCAACTTTTCACGCTTACCAAACCTCAAATCTCCACGCATCAGTGCCACCTTCAGAAACACATGTTGACCCACCTCAAACTCTAAGTCTCTACGCCGAACATCAACATAACTTTTCTGTCTACTCTGCGCTGTCAAAATACGATCCGCTGATTTTATGAGCTGTATCGTTAGTCATCTATAACAACTCGGGACCCAAAACCTGCCTGTTACCAACCTCTTCCAAGAACATTAGAGATCTGCATCGCTTACCGTACAAGGTGTAACGACCCAGTTTTCTATTTTGGATCTTCTGGTATGTTCAGTTGCTATTTTGGTTGTTCGATTGGCCCGTTAGGGTAGTTTGAGCCTTAGGGGCATTTTGGTAATTTTGCCTTCAGGGTTAGTTTCATAATTAACAAGGGTTTCAAGGCTGTTTCTGTTAATTGTTGAGTTCGATTATTGCTTGGTTTCAGGTTTTCAGGGTTAGAGTTGCATCTTAGAAAGTTTGGGAGTTCTTTTGGTTAAAAAAGAAATTATTTGATAAAAGTGCCTTCGCCAGGACTCGAAGCCGGAACCCATGAGGACACGTGTCACATCCACATTAAACCCTTCTCTTTTTACCGAACCCTTAAGACTAGCCGTACTCCTCATTTGTCTAAAAATGAAAAAGCTCGATTTCATCTTCCTCTCTTCTTCTCCTATTGCCAAAAATTACCTCCACCTAAATCCCGCCGGAAAAACCCCATCGTGTTCGCCCAACCCAGCTCCAAGATCCTTTCACGCAGTTGTACCTCCCCGTGAGTAGCCTCGCGATCTCTTCATCCGTCGTTCGATCATCCTCGCCCAATTGCCCAGTCTCGATCACAAGCCTTCTCCATCGCCCTTCGCCTCGCTCCGCACAGCATCGCGATCTCCTGCCCTAGCTACCGATCACACAGTCGAATCACAGATCGCACACTCACAATCCCGCATCGTAGCCCTATTTACCTCAGGTACGTTTCGTCGAGCTCTTCTCGTTCTCTGTTGGTTTTTCCGTGGCCTGATGTCAAGATCTATCGCCCTGTTCGTTTTGTAGTGAGTCCGTGAATGCACAACGCCCAGACCTCGCTCGACCGCTTATCCGAGCCTATCCTTTGTGCCGCATTCGCTTCAGATTTCATTCTAGAGAGCCCTTCGCCTCAGCGAGATGTTTATCCATATTGACTCGCAGTTCTTCGTCCACTTCACCGAGCCTTGCACTTCACCCAGCCGTCTGTTGCTTCACCGCAAGCCCTATCGAGAGCTAGCTTTCGCCTTCGCCTTCACCGAGGCCTCGCTGTCGAGCCAATTCTTCTTGGATTTTGGGTAACTCCTTCCCGAGTCTTATTGTTTATAGTTGTTTCAGCTTCTGAGCTGTTAGATAGCAGTATTTAATTCGTGCTTGTTAACTTTTATTTGTTAGGTTTGTTGGATCTGCAGCTCAAGGAGCATTTTTCTATTTGTGTTTATTTGCTTGCCTTCCAGGTAAGGATTTCTTACCGGGGTTGTGTGGGCCCTGTGAAATATTCATTGATTATGTTTTTACTGCATGTTTATTGTTTACGAGTATGTTATTGGATAGGATTGTATGTTGTTCTGTTCTGCTAGCATGTTTTGACTCTGTTTCCACATGTTAGTGCCATGCTAGGTTTGTTCTTCCAACATGCTTTAATTTCCTGTTTAAGCTCGTAGTACCATGCTAAGGTTATATGTTATTGAGCATGTTTGATTGTTAGGAAATAGGGTTGAATGATCTTAGATAGAACTTGTTAGGATGTCATCATCTAGAGGCTAAGAGTGGACCAACGTATGTATCCCCATCGGTCAGGCTGTGAAGGCTATTTTTAGAGTCGAGTTCTTACACAAGGCCTCAAGCGGAGCAATCTGAATCGTTGCCTAATAACTGTTATTGTTAGCAAACTCCATCAAGTACAGATACTGGTCCCAACTGCCTGGAAAATCTAACACGCAGGCTTGCAATATATCCTCTAAAATCTGGTTCACCTTCTCTGTCTGGCCATCTGTTTGAGGATGAAACGCGGTACTGAAACTGTACTCTGTGACCAAACCTTTCTAAAGTGCCCTCCAAAAACGATAAGTGAATCGAGAATCTTTATCAGACATAATCTTCGTTGGCACCCCATGGTACCGAACGATCTACTCCAAGAACAACTGTGCCCACTGCTCCACGATATAAGTGATCCTACCAGGGATGAAGTGTGCACTCTTGGTGAACCGGCCAATAACAACCTAGATCTGAGTAAACCCCTCTTGGTGTCCTCGGTAACCTAGAAACGTAGTCCATGGAGATCTCTTCCCACTTCCACTGAGGCATACTTAGTGGCTGCAACAAACCTACAGGTTTGTGTCTAGGAGCCTTCACTTGCTGACAAGTGAGACACCGGCTAACAAACTCTGTGATTTCCCTCTTCATGTTGCTCCACCAAAAGGTCTTCTTAAGATCCTAGTACATCTTGGTACCCCTTGGGTGCCAAGTAAACGGGGAATTATGAACCTCGATGAGTAACTCGGCTAGTAGTCCGGCTTCGACTGGCACACAGAGGCGTCCTCTAAATCTCAAACCACCATCTGGTGCTACCACAAAATCAAAGTCTCCGTCTATCTGGACTCCAGCGATCAATCTGCTCAACTCAGGATCACTCAACTTGCCATCAATAATCCTCTGTCTAATCAAAGGCTAAACAATCAACTGGGCTACCCTGGCGGTAACCTCTCCCAACAACACTACTATATCGGCTAACTCGAACTCTTTTTGCAATGGAAGCTGGTAACTTAACAACACTGCAGAATGTGACGTCTTTCTGCTCAAGGCATCAGCCACAACATTGGCTTTACCTGGATGGTACAGAATCTCGCAGTCATAATCCTTTACCAACTCAAGCCATCTCCTCTGCCTCATGTTTAACTCCTTCTGTGTGAATAAGTACTTGAAACTTTGGTGGTCCGTGAACATTTGAATCTTTTCATCGTACAGGCAATGCCTCTAAATTTTCAGTGTAAAGACAACTGTTGCCAACTCCATATCGTGAGTCGGATAATTTTCCTCATAGAGCTTCAGCTGACGAGAAGCATTCGCAATCACTCTACCATGTTGCATCAAAACACAGCCCAAACCAAACTTGGAAGCATCGCTGTAAACTACAAAACCACCTGTACCCTCCGAAACTGACAACACTAGTGCAGACGTCAAACTGTGCTTCATTAAAGCAAAACTCTCTTCGCAACTGGCATCTCAAACAAACTCAACACCTTTCCTCGTCAACCGAGTAAGGGGTGTTACTTTAGAGAAAAAGTCATTGACGAAACGTCGGTAATAGCCTGCCAAACCTAAAAAGCTACTTATCTCGGCGACGGTAGTCGGCCTAGACCAAAAACTCACATCAATCTTAGCGGGGTACACTGCTATACCATCTCTAGAAATCATGTGACTGAGGAAGGCCACTTTCTCTAACTAGAAATTACACTTGGAGAATTTGGCATACAACTAATTCTCTCTCAACGCTGTCAACACCTGTCTCAGATGCAAAGCATGATCCTCCTTAGTCTTAGAATAAATCAAAATGTCATCTATGAACACGATGATGAAGCTGTCCAAGAAAGCCTTGAACACCCTATCCATCATGTCCATAAATACTGCTAGAGCGTTGGTCAGCCCAAAGGACATAACCACAAACTCGTAATGACCATACCTCAACCTGAACGCCGTCTTGGGAATGTCTGCATCCCTGATCCCCAACTGATGGTAACCAGACCTCAAATCTATCTTGGAGAACACAAAAGCTCCCTAAAGCTGATCAAACAAATCGTCAATGGGAGGTAACGGGTACTTGTTCTTCACTGGAACTTTGTTTAGCTCCTTGTAGTCTATACAAAGGCGCATCGAACCATCCTTCTTCTTGAAAAACAAAACAGGTGCTCCCCACAGGGACATACTAAGGCAGATGAACCGTCAGTCTAACATCTTTTGTAACTGCACCTTCAACTCTTTCAGTTCTGCTGGCGCCATACGGTACGACGCCTTCGAGATAGGAAGAGTCCCAAACTCGAGCTCAATAGTGAAGTCAACCTCTCTCTACGAGGGTAAACCTGAAACTCCTCAGGATATATCTGAAAACTTCTGAACCACTGGTACTCGATCAACAGTCAACGAAGGGCGACCTTCCCAAGACATCTTTGCCAAATAACCCCAAGCTCCTCGAGCTAACAAACGATGAGCTTTCAATGTAGAAATCAACGGCAGACACACTCCGCTCTAGACACCGTGAAACTTGAAACTCTACTTCTTGGGCGCCCTGAACACAACTTCTTTCTGGCGGCAATCAATCAACGCGTGGTTCTTCGCTAACCACTCCATACCAAGGATGACATCAAAGCCACTCATAGGCAGAACTATGAGGGTGGCTGCTAATAACTCTCCAGATACCAAGATCCGGCTGTCTCTAACTTTCTCACTAGCAAGCATACTAACTTCTGAAAGAGTTACAACACACAACTTGAACCCTTAGGTTCAAGTTCCAAACAAGCTTGACTAACAAACAGTGTAGAGATAAATGAATGGGTCGAGCCTGAATCAAACAGTACATATGCATAATGGTCCAAGACAAGTAATGTACCTGCAATAGCTGCGTCGGTCCTCTCGGTCTTCTAACTTGTTGTGGTAAACACTCGATCCTACTGCTGAGCCAGTCTAGTGTCAGTTCCAACCTGCGGGAACACTCTGGCAATATGCCCCTCCTTTCCACACTTGCAACATGCCCTGGGAGATACTCCACACATACCATAGTGTAACGACCCAGTTTTCCATTTCGATTCTCCAAGTATGTCCTGTTGCTATTTCGGTTGTTCAGTTGGGCCGTAAGAGCAGTTTGAGCCTTTAGCGGCATTTTGGTAATTTTGCCTTCAAGGGTAGTTTCATAATTATCCAGGGTTTCAGGACTGTTTCTGTTATTTGCTAAGTTCGGTTATTTCTTGGTTTCAGGTTTCCATGGTTAGAGTGGCATCTTGGAAAGCTTGGGAGTTCTTTTGGTTAAAAGAGAAAAAGAAAGAAATTAAACTGTTTAAGTTTCCTTCGCCAGGACTCGAAGCCGAAATCCTTGAAGACACGTGTCACATCGTCATTAAACCCTTTTTTTTTTTGAGACCTTAAAACTAGCCGCACCTCTCATTTGTCTGAAAATGTAAAAGCTTCCTCACGATTTCTCTCTTCCTCTCTTCTTCCCCTAAATTATCGAGAGCACCTCCACCGTAAATCCCACCGAGAAAGCTCATCACCATTTGCCCAACCCAACTCCAAGATCCCTTTCCGCAGCCGCACCTCCTTGCAAGCAGCCTCGCGATCGCCTCCTCTATCGCGCGCTTACCCTCGCCCTATCGCCTAGTCCCGATCACGAATCGCTTCATTTCCTGTCGCAGCTTCACAGATCACCATCACTACACGCCTTCGCCGAACTACAGATCACACATTTAGGATCCTACGTCGCAGCCCTATTCGCTTCGCACTAGATCCCAAACGCAATCCTGTTCGCCCGTAAGGCCGCATGCCAACGCCGAGCCAGACCAGCCCAGCGACTGCACAGCAGCGTTCGCCCCTCACCTTACGCAGCCGTTTCTCGCTCACGCAGAACACCCAGTCCTGCTCGCGGTGCCGCATGCTTCTAACTGCATGTTTGCACGCCTTCGCTGTGCCGCTTTCTCCAGCGAGCAGCTTGTCCGCCTAGCAGCCCTTCGCTCGCTACCGCATGCACGCCTTGCTTTGTCCACAGCCGCACGTCTAGCTTTACTCGCCTTTCGCCGAGAGCCTTCCTATCAAGAGCTTTGTTGCCTAGGCTTGTCCTTACCGAGAGCCTAGCTATCGAGCCGTGTGTTTGGTTTTGGGTAACTTTCTCGAGCCCTATTGTTCTTCTAGCTTAGTCATTTAGTTAGCTGTGATATTAACGTTGTGCTTGTTAATTATTTGCTTAGGCTGTTTATCTGTTGGATCTGCATCTCAAGGAGCATTTTCTGTTTGTTGTTTGTTCTGCTTGTTTCCAGGTAAGGATTTCTTGTCGGGATTGTGTGGACCCTGCGAGACTTCATTGATTGCATTCTTGTTTGCTAGTTTTACTATTTATGAGCATATTTAGTGGATAGGATCTTTATGCTATTCTGTAGATCAGTGACACCGCTTCCGAGTCTTTAGGCATGCGTACCTAGACTGGCATAGTTTATCCCTAGGCCTCCAGATTTACGCAGTTTGCAGCAGAATGCGGTGTGCGCTCACACGTGTTAATCGTTGGGCAGAGAGCTCCCTTGGGCTAATGTTCGTGAGTACACCATTTCCTTTCTAAGTCAAGAGCCAGACACCGGGTACTCTCCCAGATGTCCAAGGACCAGTTTGGAGAGCTGGTCAGGACCAACATTTGAGTGGTCACTTAGGCCGAGGGTAAGAGACCTTCTAGGATATCTGTTTGGGATCAGCTTTGAGTTGGTCATTTGGCCGAGGGTATGAAACCTTAGAGGATATCTGTTCAATATCAGTTTTTGAGCTGATCACTAGACCGGGAGTAAGAGACTTCTGATGACCCAGGAGTTGTATTGACATCTCATTCACGGGTTCTGTGTTGATAATTGTTTGCTTGTATACTTGGATGCTAGATGATGTGTTGTTTCGTACTGTACTCCAGTTGGGGATTCTTACTGAGTGCCTTTGTACTCACCCTTATTTTCTATGGTTTTTCCACCAGGTAACTTGGGACAGAATCGGGATGGCTAGCGGAGGAGCTGTATGCTCATGGAAGCTGCCGGAGTACTCTGTCTATGTTTATATTTTGTTTATTCAGCATGTAGTTAGACACAGAGTCCATAGGACGATTTTGCATATTGTGGTTTAAAACTATTTATAGTTGTTTGAATAAAAATTACTGGCTAGGAACTTGTTTTATTTTAACAAGCTTATGTTTGGAGGATTTTAATTTCAATGAGTTTTTATTTGCATAAGTTTTCTTAAATGCTTTTACATCCATGCATGCTGAGTAAGAACCAGGTTTAGAACTATTTTTAGGTCGGGTCTTTACAGTTGGTATCAGAGCTCAGAGTCATAGATTCTGTAGACTGACCTACTGAGTTAGGTCGTTTGTCCCCATGATCATCAGCACTCCAACGGCCGTCAGGTATGTCAAAAGTTCTTTTGCTAAGGGTTTTGTTTACAGTACATGCATCTAGTATACATATGTTACCTTTTGTTGGCAGTGAAAGTCCAAGTTTGGACTAGTTTTGTGCTTATGTGTGGATCGCCAGTGTATCGGTCACATATAGAGGAGCAGGGACGTCTGGTACCTCCTACCGAGGAGTTAGAGCTGAGCCAGGTGTAGATGAGACCACGTCCAAGGTTAACCAGACCTAGAGGCCACCTTTTGGCCCTGGCTGTTGATTTATCTAGAGAGGGGGTAGAGACTACCTTGCCTCAGAGTGAGACTCCTAGAGTAGAGTTTGCTTCAGCTATGAGAGAGATGATGGTCAATTTGTTGGCTCAACAGAGAGCGGAGACTCAGGAGTAGTTGGCAGCGCAGCGAGAGGAGTCTCGGGCACAGATAGCTCAGCTGACACAGTTCTGTAGCCATGAGATTCATGGTTAGAGAGATGCTCGTTGAGCATGGAGCAGAGATTCATGAGTAGATCTTGAGCATGTCCGATGGACGAGATGCCAAAGGCCAGATTGATGAGTCTAGAGTTCTTAAACGAGTTTTCGGTGTTACCGTCACTAGAGGTTGTGACCTTGTTGGCCTATTTGTAGCAGGGCCTAGAGTTTTGTTTTAGCAGCACTTCATGATTTGGTTAGAGAATGCTCGTTTGGCACCAAGCTTGGATGCAAGCCTAGTTTCAGGCCTAGTTTGCACTGTTGTGCATGTGATTCTTACGACCTACGGGAAAGTTTAGCATGTTTTTCCAGAGGTTGCACTGAATGTGCCATTTGGAACACTTATTCATGTAGCACAAGTGATCCTTGTATTGGTAGTCAGATGGCCTCGAGAGAAAAGATGTGCGAGAAATGACAGTAAGTATCATTCCCTAAGTTACCCGAGAGTTGGGTAAAAGTTAAGTTAGAGCGTGTAGAGTTGAACCCTTAGTGTTCAATCGTTGGTTGTGACTCTGTTGGGAGTCAGTGGGTGGGATCTTTATGAGAGTCGGCTAGACTTGGATCTTCTGTAAAGATTAGTCTTTGTACTCACATGTGTGCCTGTGAGTAGCTTGTTCCCAGTGTTGGTTGTTATTGGAAACCACATTAGAGTTGATTTGTTTGGAGCAAGACTGTGCTTCGTTTTCGGAGAGGTTGGACTTTCAGTTCGAGGATACTATCCTAAAAAGTGCCCTTAGTTTGAGACTGCGGATGTATTCTGCTCGTTGTTAGATTGCTTGTCATCAGGTAAGAGTTGTTCGTTGGAACGTGACCTTGGATGGGACCGACCAAGTTAGAGCCCAGATGAGACCGAGCAAGTTATGGTTGACTAGAAACCACGTAGTTGTCGACTAGTGTTGATAAGGGTGTTGTAGAGATGTTTACCCGGAGTAAAGCTACAAGGTGGCTGATGCTTTGAGTAAGAGGACAACATATTCTGCAGCGTGTTTGGTCTCTTGCCCCTGTATCTAGAAATTTGGAGCTAGCCAGTGTAGTTGTGTTGCTGAAGAAGATTTATTCTTATTTAGTCAGTTGGCTGTTAGACAGTCTTTACGGCCGTGTGTGTCTGAGGGTCGTCGAGAGGACCCTAAGCTCGTGGAGATCCTTGCCAGAGCTCAGTCAGACCCAGACAGTGAGTTTTCAATTGCTCGGTTGGAGCTTTACTTCCAGTTTCCAAGCGAGGGTTATTTTCGCGGTGATCTTCGAGTTGGCTTGGAAGTGCAACTTAAAATTGAGCTTGGTTGTATTTAAGGTGTTGCTTTAAATGATTGTGGTTTTCAAGTAGAGATTGTCTTTTCAGCTCAGTGATCGTTTATCACTTTTGCTTGGACGCGATCGTTGAGAGGTGATAGTGTTTTCTGTCCTTGAAAGAGTTGGAGTCTGTGACTGTTAAGCTCGAGAGTTTGTTGTTCTACCGATAGGTAGTGAATGGTTAGATTAGGAGCTGTTTGTTGTCTTGTAGTGAATGGTTAGTTTAGTGATCGTTTAAGGTTTTGGACGTCCTCGTGTTTCAGTCGAGGTTCGTTGTTGTGCAAGCGTGTTGGTTCTAAGTCTTGACTTGTTGCTAGTTGTGTTGTACCTGAACCTAGTGGTTCATTGTTTTAAGGAAGGTGTTTTAGCAGCTTGTTAGTGCTTGATGCTTATGGTTTCGTGGTAAGTTAAGCTTTAAAATGAGGAAGTCATTTGGGCTAAGGTCTTGCTGCATTGCAGCACAGTTTGGCGTAAGCCAGTTCGGCACTTTCGGAGGGAACGAGTGGTTGTGTAGTGTACAGGGATGTTTCCAAGTTGGTTTGGGTTATGTTTTGATGCAACATGGTAAGGTGATGATGTATGTTTCACGTCAGCTGAGGCCCTTTGATAGAAAATTACCCGACTCATGTTGTAGAGTTGGCAGCAGTTGCTTTTGCATTGAGAATTTTAGAGGCACCACCTGTGTGGTGTGAGGATTCAGCTATTTATGGATCACCAGAGCCTTAAGTATTTCTTCACTTAGAAGGAGTTAAACATGAGACAAAGGAGGTGGCTCTAGTCAAGGATTATGACTGTGAGATTTTGTATCGCCCGGGAAAGGCCAATGTTGTAGCTGATGCTCTGGGTAGAAAGACGTTGCACACCGCAGCTCTGTTGAGTTCTCAGATTCATTTGCAGAAAGAGTTTGAGCGAGTCGGTATTGCAGTGTTGTTGGGAGAGGTTACTACTAGGTAGCCCAGTTGACAGTTCAGCCGTCCATTAAGTAGAGGATCATTGATGGCCAGCTGAGTGATCCCAAGTTGAGCAGGTTGAATAAGAGAGTTCAGGATGATGGAGATTTTTTACTTCGTTTTAACACCAGATGGAGGTTTGAGGTATAGAGGTCGGTTGTGTGATCCAACTGACGCCGAGTTGCCAGCCAAGTTGCTTACTGAGGCTCATAGCTTCCCGTTTACTTGGCATCCAGGAGGTACCAAGATGTATCAGGATCTCAAGAGGACATTCTGGTGGATGGGTATGAAAAGAGTTTTTGCAGAGTTTGTTAGCCGGTGTCTCACTTGTCAGCAAGTGAAGGCTCCCAGACAGAAACCGGCAGGTTTGTTGCAGCCGTTGAGTATGCCACAGTGGAAATGGGAAGAGATATCGATGGACTTTATTTCTGGGTTACCGAGGACGCCGAGAGGGTTTAATCAGATTTGGGTTGTTGTGGATAAGCTGACTAAGAGTGCACACTTCATCCCTGATAGAGTTAATTATACCTTGGAGCAGTGGGCAAAGTTGTTCTTAGAGTAGATAGTCCGGTACCATGGTGTGCCGGTAACGATTGTTTCAGATCGCGACTCTCGATTCACTTCTCACTTTTGGAGAGCTCTCCAGAAGGGTTTGGAGACCGAGTGCAGCTTCAGTACTGCTTTTCACCCTCAGACGGATGGTCAGACAGAGAGGGTGAACCAGATTCTCGAGGATATGTTGCGAGCTTGTGTATTAGACTTTCCAGATAGTTGGGATCAGTACTTGTATCTGATGGAGTTCGCTTACAATAACAACTTTCAGTTGACGATTCAGATGGCTCCGTTTGAGGCATTGTATGGTAAACAGTGCAAGTCTCTAATGTTTTGGGAAAAGGTTAGTGACAGACAGGTTTTGGGGCCCGAACTATTAAAGATGACTAACGATGCAGTGCAAAAGATTAAGGCTCGTATATTGACGATACAGAGTAGGCAGAAAAGTTACGCCGATGTTCAGCATAGAGATTTAGAGTTTGAGGTCGGCCAACACGTGTTTCTGAAAGTGGCACTGATGCGTGGTTTCCTAAGGTTTGGTAAGCGGAGCAAATTGAGTCTCAGGTTTGTGGGGCCTTTTGAGATCCTTGAGCGGATCGGTTCAGTGGCCTATCGTTTGGCCTTGCCCCCATCTTTGGCAGCAGTGCATAATGTTTTCTACGTGTCGATGCTACATCAGTATGTGGCAGATCCGTCACACATTGTTGATCACGAGCCATTGGAACTAAACAAGGTTTTGAGTTTCGAAGAAAAGCCTGTGCAGATTCTAGCCCGGAAGCGCAAGACTTTACGTAACCGGGAGATCAACTTGGTTAAGGTTCAATGGAGGAATCATAGGGCAGAAGAAGCGACTTGGGAGTTAGAGAATGAGATGAAGACGCTTTATCTGGGGTTGTTCCAGTCTTAGGACTTTAGAGGACGAAAGTCTTAAAAGGAGGAAATATCGTAACCGTCCAGTTTTCCATTCCGATTCTCCAGGTATGTCCTGTTGCTATTTCGGTTGTTCGATTGGGCCGATAGGGCAGTTTGACCCTTTAGCTGCATTTTGGTAATTTTACCTTTAGGGGTAGTTTCATAATTATCTATGATTTCAGGGCTGTTTATGTTATTTGCTGAGTTCGGTTATTTCTCAGTTTCAGGTTTCCATGGTTAGAGTGGCATCATGGAAAGCTTGGGAGTTTAGTTAAAAGAGAAAAAGAAAGAAATTAAACAATTTAAGTTTCCTTCGCCAGGTCTCGAAGCCGGAACCCTTGAAGACACGTGTCACATCGTCATTAAACCCTTCTCTTTTTTTCGAGACCTTAAGACTAGCCGCACTTCTCATTTGTCTGAAAACACAAAAAGTTCCTCACGATTTCTCTCTTCCTCTCTTCTTCCCTCAAATTGCCGAGAGCACCTCCACCCTAAATCCCACCAGAAAATCCCCATCGCCGTTCGCCCAACCCAACTTTAAGATCCCTTCGAGCAACTGCACCTCCTCCCAAGCAGCCTCGCGATCGCGTCCTTCATCGCGTACTTACCCTCACCCAATCGCCTAGTCTCGATCACGAGCCGCTCCATCGCCTGTCGCAGCTTCATAGATCACCATCGCCGTACGTCTTACCGATCTCCTATCAGCCGAACTGTAGATCGCACATTTACAATCCCGCGTTGCAGCTCTGTTCGCCCGTGTCAAATCCCAATCTCAGTCCTGCTCGCTTGCAAGGCCGAACTCCAACGCCGAGCCAGACGCAACCCAGCGACCGCACAGCAGCGTTTGCCCTTCACCGTGCACAGCCATTTTTCGTGCACGCGGAGCACCCAGTCCCGCTCGCAGTGCCACACGCTCCTTGCCGCACGTCAGCACGCCTTCGCTGTGTCACTTTCTCCAGTGAGCAGCTCGTTCGCCTAGCAGCCCTTCGCTCGCTGCCACACACACGCCTTGCTTTGCCCACAGCCGCACGCACAGCCTCGCTCGCCCTTCGTCGAGAGCCTTCCTACCAAGAGCTTTGTTGTCGAGGCTTGTCCTTGCCGAGAGCCTTAGCTACCGAGCCTTGTGTTTGGCTTTGGGTAACTTTCCCAAGCCCCGTTGTTTTTGTAGCTTAGTCATTTAGTTAGTTGTGATATTAATGTTGTGCTTGTTAATTATTTGCCTAGGTTGTTTATCTGTTGGATTTATAGCTCAAGGAGCATTTTCTGTTTGTTGTTTGTTCTCCTTGTTTCCAGGTAAGGATTTCTTCTCGGGGTTGTATGGACCTTGTGAGACTTCATTAAGTGCATTCTTGTTTGATGGTTTTACTATTTATGAGCATGTTTAGTGGATAGGATATTTATGCTGTTCTGTTCATGCTAGCATGTTTTACTCCTGTTCCCACGTGTTAGTGTCATGCTAGGTGTTGTTCTTCCAGCATGCTTTGTTTCCTGCCTTTAAGCTCGTAGTACCATGCTAGGGTTTATTTGTTGTTGAGCATGTTCAATTGTTAAGAAACAGGGTTGAGTAATCTTAGATGGAACTTGTTAGGTTGTCATCATCTAGAGGCTGAGAGTGGACCAACGTATGTGTCCCCATCGGTCAGGCTGTGAGGAAAGATTCTTTACCCCCAGTAGTCGGGTGTGGAGTAGCTACCACACCGACATAAGCCTAGTCTAAAGCCTGCTAGAGCGGAGCCCTACCATGGTGTAAGCCTGCCTTGGCCGGTTCTTAGCTTCAGATGCGGTGGTATTCAGGCTGCTACAGTTGAGTGCCGAGGGTCTCGCACTACTGTAGATCAGTGACACCGCTTCCAAGTCTTTAGGCATGCGTACCTGGACCGGCATAGATTGTCCCTAGGCCCCCATATTTACGCAGTTTATAGCAGCATGAGGTGTGAGCGCACATGCATTAGGTGCCTGGTGGAGAGCTCCCTCGGGCTAATGTCTGTGAGTACACCATTTCCTTTCTGAGTCTACAGCCAGACACCTGGTACTCTCCCGGATGTTCCAAGACCAGTTTGGAGAGCTGGTCTTTGAGTGGTCACTTAGGCCGAGGGTAAGAGACCTTCGAGGATATCTGTTTGGGATCAGCATTTGAGTTGGTCATTTGGCCAAGGGTATGAGACCTTCGAGAATATCTGTTCAGGATCAGTTTTAAGCTGATCACTAAGCCGGGAGTAAGAGACTTCCGATGACCTAGGAGTTGTATTGACATTTCGTTCCAGGGTTCTGTGTTGGTAACTGTTTGCTTATATACTTGGATGCTAGATGATGTGTTGTTTCGTACTGTACCCCGGTTGGGGATTCTTACTGAGTGCTTTTGTACTCACCCTTATTTTCTATGGTTTTTCCACCAGGTAACTTAGGACAGAACCGGGACGGCTAGCGGAGGAGTTGTATGATCATGGGAGCTGGCGGAGTACTCTGTCTATGTTTATGTTTTGTTTATTCAGCATGTAGTTGGACACGGAGTCCATAGGAGGATTTTGCATACTGTGGTTTAAAACTATTTATGGTTGTTTGAATAAAAATTACTTGCCAGGAACTTGTTTTCTTTTAACAAGCATATGTTTGTAAGATTTTAATTTCAATGAGTTTTTATTTGCATAAGTTGTCTTAAATGCTTTTAAATCCAAGCATGCTGAGTAAGAACCAGGTTTAGGAATATTTTTGGGTCGGGTCTTTACACATAGTGAGCTCTGCTAAAAGTCCGACAATGAGGTGGCTGCCTCACTGCTCCCTGCTGATGACTCTATTGTCGTCTCTGATCTCTGTTCTGGTGCTAGCCCTGACGGCGCTGCTGCTGGCCTCCGTCTTAGAAGACTCAAACTTCCTTTTCTGCCTTGAATTGGTTGTCACACTCTTAACTACTACAAAAGGGGCTCTCACAACAGGATACTTTCTATTGTAAGTCTTGGCCAAAGCCACGGTTCTGGCATAAGTCTCTGGAGCGAGTGCTCGAACATTCTGAGCAACCTCCAGTCTGAGTCCCCCAATGAACTTCTTAATTTTCAGTTCCTCTATAGCAATTAGTTCTTGAGCGAAATAAATGTACTCTAAGAACCTCTTCTCATAACAGGCAATATTGTCATCACCATGTTTCAGATTTACAAAAGCCTCTACCATCTCTTGCTAGGCCTCTTCACTAATGTATTGAGTCCTGAACTCGGTTTTGAAGAACTTCCAAGTGGCTGGTAGGGACCCTACAGGTCTGGCCCCATTAGTGGACTACCACCACTAAATTGCTGTCTCTGCCAACACGTGTGCTGCACACCTCGACCTCTACACATCAGGGCAACCCATAACTCAGAAAATGTACTCTATATGGACTAGCCATTTTACTCTTTCTAATGCGTTCTCGGATGCAGCAAACTCTCTGGGCTTCCACTTAACGAAGTCCTTGAGCCACTTAAAACCCTCAACGGCACCCTTAGGAATCTCTGGCTCGACAACAGGCTCTTGCTGAGCTAGTAGGGCTGGAGGCACTCTCTACCCAACTATAGGGACTATTGCGCCACTAGGCGGCACTACATGAACCGCTGGTGGTGCCTGCTGGAACATCTGTGCAAACTGGGCCATCTAGGCCCGGGTCTTGCTTCCTGTGCTGCAAACTGTGCCTGAGTCTCTGCTCTTTGTTCGACAAACATATCCCTAACCATGTCTCTCATGGCTGCAGCAAACTCCACCTGAAAGCAACACTCGGAGACAGGACAATCTCTACTTCTCCTCCCGGCAAGCCAACAACTGGGGCCAAAGGTGGCCTGACGGTCTGATTAACTCGGGACGTGGTCTTTTCAATCACTAGCTCAGCTCTAACTCCTCAGTTGGTAGTGTCTGACGTCCCAACTCCATTACGTGTAATCGACATCTCTCACGATCTACACCCAAACAATACTGAGTGAGTCTATGCTCGGACCAACACTACCAACAACAGGCTAAGACATGTATGCTAGATGCAAGTACTGTAAACAAAACCCTTAAACAATTAACTTTTGACATACCTGACGGCTGTT
>JBBMKA010064358.1:0-16856 GCA_037833695.1 Sechiopsis laciniata
ATCAAACACATTCTTGTTTTTTGTTCTAAATAAAAACAAGAACAAGAAACAAGAATTAGGAACAAGAAACAAGAAACGAGAACGTTATCAAACGGGCCCTACGAAACCACTCTCTATCTATAAGAACCAAAAAGTCAAGTAGATTGACATTATTAATTGACATCTCTGTTAAAGAAAATCTCAGTTCATTTTCATCCTCAAATTTGCACATGTAAAACAAAACAAGGAGAATTTTCGAGCAACCCACCAGGCCAATTCCACGATAAAGAGAATAACGATGCAAGAAAGGCCAAACTCCTTCCCCAAAGTAAGGTTCATAAATGCATAATGGCTGTCCGGTCCTTTCAAGCTCCCCTTCATCCCTCTCATGCAAATCATTCTTAGACCTATCAGCCCTCTTAGCACTTCGATATACATCCTCCCATGTGCTATGAAGTTGTTCCGTTCTATCTCTAATCTATCAAATTCAAGTAACAATGATAGTTAGATGAAAAAAAGAACAAATATTAAAGAAAAACAAAATCCTTAAGAATTAGAGAACTTTACCTCTTCATCTTCTCTTCTTCTTTTGATATTAGACATCGCCGTATGTTTTTCCTCCTCCCATATATCATATACAAATGACTCGTTAAAAGTAATAAGACTACTAGGCTTCACTTTTTTAGTGTGGTTCCAATGCTTTTCAAATTCATCTAAAATTGTGAAACTTTTTTCATATCTGTTCAGGATGGTCAAATTTGAGACCCCTTTAAATAACTGCCACTGCCATTTTTCTTTCAGGTTGGAAGGGATTTCAGCAACTTCCTTAGCTGGTGAAGCTTCTGATGGAAGCTTAAGAACAGCATCAAGTAGTGAGGCATATCCCTCCACAGTTTCTGAAACCATCAGATTTTTCACAGTGGCTCTTCCAATTGAAGCAATACTGCGAGCCAGTGGTGATAATCTTCCTTTCGAGATCAGTTGCAAAATGATTTGGGAGAGTACATTGAAATTTCCCTTGGGGAACAAATAGCCATTTACCCTGTCATCAACCTAGTTGTTATTGCCAGTTCAGTCAGTAGTTTGCCCAGAATTTGAACGTGTGATAAATATTATTTCTTAAAAAAAGGCATCTGTCATTGAATATGTAAATACAAAAAGAAGAGACCACATAAAAGATTTCAATCAACTCAAAGGACTGTCAAAAAGTGAATAAGTTACAAGGAACTCCAACTGTTGGTAATCAAAAATTGAAAATATCCCTAAGCAATTTAGTGACAGAAACACAGAATCATACTGAGCCACATTCCAAACATCCACCAAAAGTCTCTCATTCAAAGAACATCGTGCTACATAATAGTGGATCTTTTCGACTTACTTTGGAAGGGACACCCAGGAAAAAATTTAATTGTCCCTTCAGATTTTCATAACCACGCCATTTTTTATACTTGTGCTAGTTGTAATTTGTGAGCATGATTCCAATCTCATTTCCCTTTGGCTCAGTTGAGGAATATCTAACTTCCCTTTATTTTCTTTTTCTTTTTCTTTTTTTACCAGAAACGAAGCTTATTGAATTGATAAAAAGGGACTAATGCTCAAGAATACAAACTTCAAAAGTCAAATGAGAACAAGTGTAAGAATCTCCAAACTTATATTGGTCTTATTTGTGTATTCTTTCTTATCGTAAAAAACAGTCTGAGAACAAATGTATGACATGTCCAAACTGATAAGAAAAAGAATAAGTATTATCCTGTCTATATCATGATACCAGAGAGTTGAAAGATAAGTAATTAGAAACATACGTATTTCCTGATAATAGCCAGATCTGGGGCAATGATCGGTTTTCCCATGCCCATGGCTTTAACCAAAACCTGTGGGAAAGATTGTTCATCCAAAAAAGAACCATAAATAACAAGATCAGACACACTTAGAGCATTGTCTGAATCTGAATCAACAGGAACATGCTGCACAACACTCCTTGGATATTCCAGTTTCTGAGCAATGGCCTAAGGAAAACCGGATTAGTCCATAAAAGTTAGCAACTCATTAACGAGAGATGTAAACCAAAGCAGATCAGACATGCACCTCAACAGCCATTGTGTAGTTGCTATTTGAATCCCCACTTAGTACAAATATCTTGAGATGAGAATTGGAATATTCATCCAAAGAAAACTCGTGAAGTAGAGGCAATATGGCCTGCAAAATCATTGTATGTTCCAGCCACATGCCCCTATACACAAATTGGCTCCCAACAATGGCGATAACCAAGTCATCATTTGTATAGCCCATCCTTGCACGCAGATTATCAGCACCTGAGGTGACATCAATTTCTGCTTCCAATGCTTCAGCAGGAAAACTCGAAATCACAAAGAAATTCCCACTATCAAATGTAGAGTAGACCATCTGTGGAAATTTTAGATATAATAAAGCCAATTAATAAGTAAAACCGTCATTACATGCATCACAGGTTCATAACATATAAAATTGTTCTTTTTAGATTTTTTAATCGAATGTCAAGGAAATGATTTTTAAGATGATTTACAAGTAACAAGTTTCATACATACAAGTCGTTTGGAGAATTCTTTTAATGAATGGTGCAAAATTCTAAAGCATAAAGATTTTTTTTTAACCCTAAAGCATAGAGATGTCCACTCAGATGGTATTAATCCAAACTAAAACTCTTACTGAAAAAGAACCTGTAAAAGGAATAAAGATATAGACTTACAAAAATTATGAATCTTTAACTTTAACAGACATATTAACCAGCTATTTTCTCCTTCAATATAAATATGTAGGTTCATTAATTGGTTCATCACTGTGTTTAATCTTAATATTGACCGGTTGTTAAGCAAACCATTACCGGCATGACATAATTGGGAAAGACAACAACAGTTGAATGGTTGAATACTCTCTTCCAATCATTTAAAAGATCAAATAACCCACTTGATGCATAGTTTTGAGAGCGTAAGGCAAGGGTTTCTTCATGGATTGTCCAGATAAGTGGTAAGGATTTGAAAGGTTCCTGCAGAAAGCTGTAACAAGCAACCAACTCATTGAACTAAATAATAAAGTTCGGCATATTTCAATAACTTCACAATTGGTACAAGATTAGATGGATTGACATGGGCGTATAGGCAATTCTTGGAATAAGAACACGTGTAACTGCAAAAGGTAAATAAAGAACAATAAAATAGAAAGGAAAAATAAAAAATATCATAACAACCAAGGAAGTCATGAATAAAATTTATTTCTTAATTAAAAAAAAAGAAAATAACAATATACTTTTTTAGTCCTATGAGTTTTTAGGAAAGGTTCGATTTTAATTTTTGCATTTCAAAAAGTGTTATAGGCCCCCATTACGAAAGTCGATACACGTAAAAGGGTTAGAAGGGGTATGAGTAATTTGGGTTGGTGTGAGGACCAAGGTTTGTTAGTAGTAAGGGGGGAGGGTATCTTTGGGCTGTTTTCTGTTTTGGTGAATTCTCTTAGGAGAGGTGGGAGGCTATCAAATCCTCCTTTGTCATTTTTCTCTTTGATTATAAATAAAATTGTAGGCAAGGCCTAACAAGTGAACCCTAAGTTTCCGAATGTAGTTTTAAATAGTCCATGTCATTAGTTTCCAATTAGGTGCGAAAACTCTCTTCTCATGGTTTGTCTTGCTAAGCCTCTTAAGTTTATGTGCTATGATGGGGAAGTTGTATCTGGTCCTACTTTTTTGGATGAAGGCTAATATACTAAGACAAGTTTTTTCCTGTTTTCTGTTGTGTAGAAGGCCACAAAGAATTAGAAGAAAGGGTTCCTGTTGTTGGTGATCAAGATAATTACAAAAGTATGCCCAAATTAACAGAAGGCTAGGCTATGGGATTTTTTACCCAATTATGAAACCAAAACTCAGCTCATAGAAGAACCATCTTGAATGAATGTAACTCAAAGAAATTTTATTAAAGCAATGGCAACCCCACGCCAGGATTTTATGAAGCAGGATGCTGTCTCCATGTCTCATGATAATCAAATGACCATTCTCGTTCTTGGTGCAAAAAATAGGGAAAAAAAAGAGACTATACTCCTTACCAGGAAAAGACATCTTTCACTTCAAGAGAGTGCATAAGTATGCCATCATAGCTGTAAAAAAACATCAATAACACAATCAGAAACAATACAAAACTTATTTAATAGAACGCTGTAGAGATAAATGTCAAAAGTTCAAGACTCAAGATACTGAGATAAGTAGCATTAACATACTTTAGCCAATCAACCATGACCTCGGTCTCATCACAAGTTTGAATTAAAGTAACTGAAACTCCCATCTGCCTCCAAACATCACTCACCGGCCCACCCTGAAGAGAATAAACCTGTAGAGCAAACATTGAGACACCGAATTATATGCTGGTGTAGATAATCTTCATGACAGATATCATGCTAACTTACACCTTTCCTTAAAAATTCCCACATATCACCCAAAGAATAAACTACACAATAGAACTAGAAGTTGAGATTAAAGAAGGCAATAAGTAAAAACTGTTGCATTTTGTTTTTTTTAGGAAAAATGAATCACCTGAAATACATATCCTATCTCCTGCAGGGCAGATGCAATGGTTACCATCAGCACTTGATAAGAATCCACGAACAGATCTGAAAACACCTTTAAGAAGACAATGACAATAAAAGGAATTTAAACATTAAACAACATCAGGCATGCATTCAATGATGTTCAACTGAAGTATAAAATCCATGAATACGACCAAATCTACAGAGGTTGAAGTAAGAGAGAAGAATTCAAAATCCATGGAAGAACTCAAAAGCAAGCATGTACAGAAAATTAACTAAATGAGAACATCAATGGCAGAGAGCTCAAAGATTTGAACCAATTCTAGAAAGATTGAGTAACAAACTTACCAAAGCAAGTTGAGGTTTCCTAAACCCAAAACGATTTCTAGTCCTATTGAAAGATTGAAAGTCTGCTTCTCTGGCTTCTCTCTGGAATTTCTCCAGAAGCTTTGATGGCTCAAATCGAATATCTTCCCCAAATTCCAACATGCCCAACTCCTTCAAAAACTTAAAATCCCCTAAACTTCTGTTCACATCCTTAAAAGCAGTTTCAGACTTCTCCATGACTGATCCAGGTAAGAACAATTGAAAAAGAACCACAAAGAAAAGGAACACAGCCACAGTACAAATCCATTGCAAGTAATCAATCTTTTGGAAAAGCAAGAACCGGGAAAACCTCGATCTGGGTCTCTGAAAATACGAGAATCTTTCCCCTCTTATAGCTGATGAAGAACGAAGAAGTGGGTCTCTCTTCAATGGAAATCCATTTTCCAGTGAACCCATTTGCTTCCATCCAATTACAACAAAGTAAAACGCCTCAACTCACCATCCCAAAATCAAAAGAAAACCAATTTCGAAGCGAGAAGTTGAGGATTTCAAGATTCAGAATCAAAACAAAAATGAGCGAGCAGTAGCCGACAATTGCTTAAATGGGCAGCAACAGATTTGGCAGTACAAGCAGTAAATTCAAAGGAAAAACTAGAGATGAGGGATATGAGAGTGAAATTGCTCAACTTAGTGAGCGAGGTTTGAGAAAGAACGTTGACGTCGTCTTGAAGCGTCAAACCCAACTCCAAATGAGTCTCAAAATCAAAGATTTTTACAGGTAAATGGTGGGTTTTTGGCCAAATATAAGGGGCTACGTATTTGAATTGTGATAATGTAAAACAAACAGATGGGAATTTATTGAGGTGGCGTTCGGAAATTGAAGGATTTTATTGTATTTCTGTTTCAACGCTCCATTTTTAGGTCGTATGATATAATCTCTCTTTTTTTTTCTTTTTTTCTTTTTTTCTCTTTTTCCTTTTTTGAATCCTGTGATATAATCTCTCCTAGTTAAGGATAAGAATATTATTCATTTTAGAAATTCTAACATAGTTATCATTTTTATATTTGATCATGTATTTTTGTGTTTGTGTCCAATTTTATAGGTATGGTTTAATTTTTTTTTTTTTATCCTATTGATTAAATTTATCATTTTTAAATTTTTTCAAAAAATTGTCCTTAAATCAGGTTATATGTGTGTATATATATATATATATTAATTTAAAGTATAAGTTTTAGTACTAAAATTTAAATTTGTGTACACTTGCTTTTTAAATTTTAAAAAGTATAATTTTTAAATATTAATTTGAATTCTATACTTAATGAAAGTAAATTCATGAGTTTTAAAAAAATTCGAAAGTTGAATAAATTCGTAAGTTAACTTATTTTTCTCTTTTTTCTCTTTTTTTCCTTTTTTTTGGTAGAAAATAAGAAATTTAAATTTATGATATTTATTTATTCCATATGTTGTTGAACTTTAGTTATATAATCTATTTATTTCTAGTTGTACCAACATTTTTTATACTATAGTCAATTACAAGCAATTTTATATGAGATATATTAAAAATGTATTCTAAGTCAATGTTGTTTTAATTTATTCTATTTAAGCCAATAATATTATATTACACTAATACTATCATCGTATTATATATATCTATATATATATATATATATCTATATATATATATATATAGATATATATATATATATAGATATATATATATTAGAATTATTACTAATATTGTTATATAATTATACCGTTGACACTTTTATTATAACACAATTGTTAATCATTTTCAATGTATTTTATTAACTGTGTGTTTTATTTTAGATAATAATATAAGAGTTGAGACCAACAATAACACAATCAAATATTTTTGAGGTTAACAACCATATAATTCAATTGTAAAATAAAAGATTTAAATGTATAACGTCTAAATACAAATATGTTCTTTTCAAAAAAAAAAAAACAAATATATTCCATTTTAAGTTGTATTTATATTACCATTCAAACATGTTTAACTACAAACGAGTAAAAGATGGCAGGTTAGAAGTAATTTAATTTGAAACTAAAAATAATTTGACCATGAAGGTGATGAGTTCAAATACTTTTTAAAAAAATATTGAAAAAAATAAAATAAACTCCTTTTAAAAAAAATCAATTTGCAAAACTAAATAATAGTAAGTAGTCAGGTATATATTAATATGGTCCTTAAATTTTAAGTGCTCTCAAATAACGAATTTGTGACCATGAAATTAAAATGGATTAACATTAAATAAGATAATCAATTGTGTCACTCGTCCATTCGATTTTCATTTTAGATTTTTTAGTTCAACTAAAATTGAACATTTTATTTATTCAAAAAAAAAAATGGACATTAAAAAATTTAAAGACCAAAATGAAATTAGATTCAAAGCCTAAGAGTTAAAGTTAAACATATGAAAATGGAACAATTTCTCATATCTATGGACCAAAATGATATTTTAACATATTAATATTTATGTAATAGATTTTCTTAAAAATAACAGAACCATTCACATCGCAATGCTCGTGGGTAATAAACAAGTCCTTAACTTCATAAATGATAGAAGAATTTTTTGCTTACCGGCTTAAATCTCACACTCAATTTTAGTTTCTGTAAACATATATTTAAGCAATTCTAAGGGAGACTATTTATGTAGACTAACCCGAGTCTTTTTAGTATATTTTATTTTCACTCAGGTATTTATAAAACATCACTTAACATAAAATTGTTTCAAGTCAAATGTGCTTAAATTTATAATTTTTATGATTGAGTTATAAGAAGGATCATTACACCTTGTTAGTATAGGCAGTAACTACTATTATTGTAAGCTTTTTTTAAATATGAATTATTTATTATAATGTTCTCTCTCATTTAGATGTGGCATCGGTTATTTATGTGTCTCCTCAACTCTTGCTTCTATCATGATACCATTTGAAATGCCTCAAGCTCATACTAAAACTCATAATTCAAACTCGACCCCAATACCAAATTAAACAAAATTATGTATGAATTTGCTTTGGTATCATTTGAAACACCTTAAACTCAGACTATGATCCCAAATCTAGATTTGACCTCAATATTACCTTGTTATTAAAAAATGCATATGAAGTCAAATATGAAAAGGCTAGTCTAGATTCCAAATCTTAGTCAGAATCTTGAGTATTACACTGATAAATAAATAAATATATATATATATATATATAATGGAAAACTCAAGCCTAGTCTAATCACCCATACTAAATAATGATACATTTTATTTCATATCCAACGACTTTTGTAACCAAGATATTGTTGGCATAAATAAGAGCATTTTCTTCCAACATAATATAATAATAAAAAATAGAAGTTAATCATTTTCTAAAAAATGCAACTTGTTTACCCATTTTCTCAAATAAAGATGGATCTTTGAGCATACCTTTTACTTCCTTTAAGAGATGGGTAATTTGAGTCTCCATAATTATTATCAACATTTCCATCGACATAGGGTTTGACATCAACAATGGTTATTGACAAATAACAATAAATAAATATACCACTTAAAGCTGAGACCTCTGCTGCATATTTCTATAAATATTTCTAGAGAATTTAGGCACATTTCCATCGACATCAATATTATTGGTAGAAAAACTACCCACTAACATGGTATATTGGTAGAAAAACTACCCACTAACATAGTAATCCATACCTATTACCTATTACCTTTTTTAACTTTCTATTGTTTTTTCTATTTCCTCCCAAAAAAAATCTAGGGTTCTCCCATTCATATAAGCGATGTTAGAATCTCACAATTGTCCCACATTGAAAAAGTCGAGAGTCCAACATCAATATAAAGAGAAATGAGTTACCTCCATTGCAAATTGGTTTTGAGGTAGAACCTCATATTCTCTAATATGGTATCAGAGCCCATAAAGCCTAAATGGATATCCGTCCAATAAAAATAGAATTGAGATCCGATTCAAGATTGGTGAGCCCAAAAAATGCACCTTGAGAGGACATGTTGGGATCTCACAATTGTCCCACATTGGAAAAGTGGAGAGCTCAATATCAATATAAAAGATATGTGAATTACTCTTCTCATTGCCAATTGATTTTGAGACGTAAACCCATATTCTCTAACCATCTTGAGGGGACATGTTAAGATCTTACAATTGTCCCATAATAGAAAAGTGGAGAGTCCAACATTAATATAAAAGGGATATGAGTTACTTTTCTCATTGTCAATTGATTTTGAGATGGAACTCTAAAATCAATGGAGGGAACATCATTTAGAGCTTTCTGAGTAAGAGACGCCTCTGCTAATATAACAACAGGGCTCATCACCATGAAAACTCAAATTCAAGTTGCATTAATCTAGCCCATGAATTAAACAAAATAAATGAACTATTCTTAAGAATTGAATAGGACTGCCGAAGTGTTAAAAGTATCCTACATTTTCCAAGAGCAAATGGAAAATCTCAACTTCAATATTCAAGACTTTCTTTTTCTCCCTCCAACAATGCACGTTTTCCTTCAACAATTGTTATTTCCTTCTACCTAAATCATGTATAACAAAGGGAGATAAATATGATATCCAAGCTTCGTATAAAATTAACATGGAAACCTTACTAAATGAATGGAGATGCTCTAAATATTAGGAGAAATGGGCAAAAAAAACAGAGAGAGAGAGAGAAATGGGTTAATGGGAAATTTCAAAAGCGAATTTTGAATTGAAGGGAACTTAAGTTTCCTCAATTGCTTTTGAAGTCCATCAACTCATCATTAAATACAATTTTTGTCGCATTGTCCTCAACTTCTCTAAGGTTTTCGTTATGAATGAGAAGGAGAAGTTAGAAATATTATCAGTAAGGGCATAGTAGAAATAAGCAAAAGAATCTGTTGGTAGGAATTGCTATGAGAGAGTGAGAAGAGATGAAGGTAGGCAACATTGTGAGTGTCCGAACTTGAGTGCACTGACAGTGAAAGAGATTTATCTTTCAATATCATTTCAGTTTCTTCAGTTTCTAGTAAGAGTTCGAGTAACAAATTAAAAGTTTGACGCAATATGAATGTCAAAAAATCATACAATCTACCCCATCGACGATCTTCTTTGGCGTGTGGAACTAATTTTCAAGAAGTTTGACCTTATTTTGGCGAGATTGAGAGATTGTAGAGGGATGATCAGTGAGTCTCTTGTTTCTCACCCTTTTGTGAGAAAGGAGAATTTTTGTAGCAAGCTCGAGTGTGTGCTATTTTATGGGACCTTTGAAAAAAAAATAGAACTTTTAGAGAGAAATTTTTAAGTGATATTCGAACCTCGTTATGGAGGCACCAACAACATATATTCTCCAACGAATAGTTTCATTCACCAACATTAAAATATACTCTTTCTTCTTCCTTTGGTGGTAGCATCTCACGGTTATCCTTCTTCACCGGCTATTTTCTGAAATTAGAGGGATAACTCTCTGAATCATTTGGGACACCAAAGCTTCACCATTTATCACATTGTCTTTCTTCCTCTCTATTAAGACCTTTCCATGTATCTCATTGGTTGTATAGGCTTGCATTTTTCATTTTCTCCTCTGTGATTTCCCTCTAATTTTGCTTTTGTTACTCGGTAATTGTTATTTCTTTGTTTCGATAGGTATAATGTAACAATTTCAATTAACAATGAAATTATTTTGTTTCTTATCAAAATTATTTGAACTCTCGTTAGATTCCATGTTTCTCTCAAAGCTTCTATTTTTAGACTCTTTTGTTATTCCTTGGGCACTATTTTATGAAACTATTTTTGTAAGTTGGCTCCCGTGTACTTTTATGTGGGCTCTATTTTTTGTGCCCTTGTGGTTTTCATTCTTCACTCCAGTAAAAACTTGTTTATTATCCAAAATAAAAATATATAACTTCTGCCGACAGCTTGTTTATTATCCAAAATAATAATAAAATAAAAATATATATAACTTCTGCCGACAGAATTTTAAAGAATTTGATCAATGAGTTTGAGTGAACTTTTCAGAACAATAATGGTAATAAACGATGCTCTTGCTATATCCCTACATTGTCGTCACGATAACAAATTATGAATGAAAAATAGTTCCAACTGAAGGCTAATAAATACTAAGGCCGTATTTGGGGTACCAAATGCATTATTATAAATGGTCAGCTATTTTAACTATGTTTGAAATGCAAGTTATTATAACTGGAGTATGATATATGATGTTTGGGGTAATATATCGGGGTTATAATAAATGATGATGTTTAGGGTGTAGGTTTCTATAACATGGAAGAGGAAATGGATAAATCTCAAACCGAGGAATGGGTTATATGAAACAACGCAACGACATAAGTTATGTGAGATGACAACTTGGATTTGGGTCAACCCATCATTTATTGTAACCGATAGGTCAAACATGGGTTGGGTTATAATAACCCAACCCCATTTCATAAAGGAACCCAAACACAAACAACCTAATAGAGCATCCTTCCACTGCAGTTGGATGATAGTCATATCCACTAATTGAATCGCTATGAAAACAAACAAAAAAAAATTAAACTACATGTAACTCAGGGTTCCAATTCTGAAAGAGTATACCTTGTATTGCAGAAAGAACAATGACAGCCCCTTCCAATTTCTCATATGCGACCAAGAGGGGACTCGAGAGTATGATCCTCCACATACCACAGGCCGAATTCTCGAAAACGTTTAATCTTCTTCTCAAAACCTGTGATGTAATTATTATGTATTATAACATGCATTCCCTTGGTTTCCTGTACCCATGATTGGTTCTTGAAGTATAGTCCACCTGTTGGGAATGCCGACTGCGGCAGCAGGTAAGGATCCACCTGTACATCATCTTTTTAGTCATTTTGTAGACCAAAATCTAAAATGCATGGTCTCTTCTCTTTATAAGAAAATCTAATACACATTGCCTTGTGTTGACCAAAATCTGGAAAACTCTTCCCGCATATATGCAATAACTAAGATTTAATCCAAGTGATAGGGCCTAGTAGATCAATTGGCTTATATAGGAACAATTTTCTTCGTGCTGTAATTATTTTCAAAATCGTAGCCAAAATTTTAAATGGTTAAAGATAGTTCCCAAAAAAAAGTTGTTTTGTAAAGTAATAAACTATTTCATATAAACACACGAAAAAAATGGAAGGAAAGCCATGCACCAAACAAAGGAAATTACTACAAAGTCTTCAAGCCAAGCACAAAACACAAGTCGAAGATATAGATGTTAGAAACCAAAGAGCCAAAGCATAAACCTTATGAAAACAAATTAAAGAAAGAGGACAATATTCTATCCAATGATCATTCAAAAAATTGGTATCTCTACCAGCGAATTTAGTCCTCTTTGCAATAAGACTTTCCGTCTAAGATTTCCAAGGCCCATAAGATCCGAGTGCTAGGCAAAAAGCCGTTTGGAAGTGAACCAAAATATGAAGAGGGGCATGAAATAATTCAAAAACTTATTTTTGAACACAAAAAAAAGTGTTTTAAGAAGGTGAAAGATCTAGGCAAAGAAATTGTAAATTGGCAAGCTTAATTTTTAAAAACTAAAAACGAACACACGGGACCCTTGGCTTAAGAGGACTCAGTTTGGAAGCTGAGGAAAACCTAATGGAAGTAGCATACTTCGTGACTTTTCACTATTTTCATGAAAAGCTTGATTTCTCAATAACAAATACAATCTTTTGGTATTTCATAATACTCTTTCCTTTCTCATTCTTACATGGTGTAAACTTTATGCTCCTTTCAATGTTTTTTTGTAAGTTTAATTGTTCTCGTATGGGATCCTAGCAACTCAATGAGGATATGATACTAAGAACTAGAAAACAAGAAAAACAAACCTCTCCGGCAGTTTTATTTAGTGCCCAGTTGAAAGCAGGTTGATCATTTGATTTCTTTGCTTTGGACCATGGCTGAGCTTTAAGTTCATCAATCCACTTTCTCATGACCAGTTTTGCTCCACTGGTGGGGCGTAAGAAAATCATGCAGCTGCAGATATAAGTGCGGCCCTTTTTCCCTGGAGGTGGCAAATCATGAGAGTGGTGCAAAGGTTTTACCTGTTAAGACATGAGAACAAATAACCTTATGGTAATCGAACAAGGATGTAGTCATTTTTCATCAAATTTTAAGATACGAATTTAGTACCACCATCCTTCTCAAGTTCTCGTAATAGTAAGCTAGAGATCTAAAAGTACCATCTTTTCCAGTCATTTTGATCGATAGATCAATCAAATATACAAACATTTAACTAAATGTGAGTTTCAATAAGCTAAATTCCCCACACATTTTTCATTAAAATCTTCCCAAACTTGTAGGAACGTTTACTTTCTTGATCAGGACTTAAGAGATGATAAATTTGAGCTGATATGCAAGGAAACTAAAAGCAACACATTTCCACAAAACATTGCACGGTAGGAAAAGGGGAAAAAGAGAGTTGTACATACTGCAGCCATGTCATCTGTGAAGTACACATCATGATTCCCTTGCAGGTAAGGAAATGGATCAGCCAGCCATACCATATCAACATCATTGTACATAACATTATAACCAAGCTCCAAAATGTGAAGTAGGTGTCGTGGTCTCCGGGATGTGAAGTTGAAGAATCCCTGAAAGGTGAAGACAATCACTTTCATTCCAAATAGGCAGTAAATTTGGTTTTTATTATTATTAATATTTTATAAAACTAAGCTTTCCTCTTCAACCAACCATCATGGATTGGCCTAGTAGTCATAAAAAACCTTGGAATCTAAGAGGTTAAGTTCGATTCATGGAAGTCAACTACCTAAGAAATAATTTCATACAGGTTTCCTTAATACCCTAATGTTGTAGGGTCAAGCATTTACCATGAGAATAATCGAGGTGTACGTAAGATGGATAGAATACTTACAGATATTTAAATAAATAAAATGATTATTAAAAAAGTAAACATGCTCAACAACTTTAGAAACACTTCAATACAGAGTTTCTTGAATTTGTACCATTGCTTATGAGGAAAAAAAAAAGAACAAAAAATAAAATGCTTTAGTTTATACAAAGGAGAGCAAGGAGAGAGATCATATTGATAACTTAGATAATCAAATTAGTATATGCAAGAAGATGAAATAAGATCGATGCTTTTAGTTTCAAACAAAATAAGTAAACCTACTCGGCAGAAACACAAAATTTAAGAAAGAACATACTAGAGTAAACTAACCACACCTGAGAACCAAATTTATGAGCCGTTTGAGCATCCGGAGCTGGTGGGACGAGCACTGCATGCCCCGGCCATCGTTCATTCACCATATAGAGCGTTGCATAGTCCTCAGCAATAACAAGAACTTTCTCATGGTGCTTGTGCCGAGTAACACTAATCAACCAATTATTAAGAAAAGGCAAGTAGGGTTGGCTCACAGCACAAACAATCACAGTCCCATTCTTAGCAACGAACGACGCGGCTTCCGCCAACGAGTATTCTCGCCATTTAGAGTTCGAGATCTTGGAGCTTGAGAAAATACTCTCTTGTACATCCACCCAGGGCAAGAAGACTCCAAGAATCACAATAAGAGAAAGCAAAGCAAGCAGGTTTAAAGGGCTGAATATGGAAAATGCTCTCTCAGAACTCGAGGAAGAACGAGGAGAAAGTGAGAATGAATTTGCAAGTGGGTTATGAATGGATCGTTGGTGCAAGATCGACGGCATTTTCGAGCATTAAAAAACACAGAACAGTGTCAAACCGTTTTCAAGCAAACCTCTAAAATCTTGAGCCAGAAGAGGAAGATGGGAACTACCCACAAATCACAAAACCAATCGGTAAATTTGGGCATTCATATAAGAAATGAGCGCAAATCAACTAAACAAAACTCTCAAGGCTAGATTCGAGCTTAAGAACCCAATTAAAAGCCAATCTAAACAACTGAAGACAATTGGATCAACCGCAATGAGAGGAAACAACACAGAATTGGTAGTGGAACACAGATCAGCTGAAGTTAAACATGCGAAATTGCTACAGATTCATTCGCATTGAACAGTATGGTCTGAAATTGGTTGGACATGATTCAGAACACGAATTCATAAACTCAAATTAACCAAAAAAAAAGAGAAAAAACAGGTATATATATGAATAAAATTCTGAGAACTTTACCGTGTCGCCGGAAATCAAGGTTCCACCGACGCTTTGGTGGTTGCTGCAGAATTGAGGGGTGTATTGTGAACAGTGAGAGCAATGGAGAAGGGCGGTGGCGGGGAGGGGAGCTGTGTTTAGCAGTTTATTAGCTTAGGGAATACTAATTGGCTATATTACATTAGGTGTACGGCTAATTACGACAATATTAATTTGTGGGGGGTTTAATAAAAATACGAAAAAGATCATGGGTATGCATGTGAGAAAATTGAGGCAAGGTCTAATAAAAATACGAAAAATATCATATTTATGCATATGATTCGATCATGTTAACATATAATCTTCAATCAATTGTATATATAGTTTTCAATCAATACTACTAACAATTTTCAATTAGTATCACCTGCAAATCTTCAACTAGTGTAGTGTTCGATGAATACCTCATCTAGTCTTCAATTAACGTGTAGTGAAGGACATAATTGAAATATATAAAAAAAAATCTCAAAATTTTAGTTTGGATTAATTATTTCTAAAACAGTGCTATAATTTAAATAGACAACAAAAAAAGTTGTCACCTATAACAAAGTCACTCAGTTATATTATATTTTGGGTGGAATTTCTATTTGATCTTTATAACACTGATTCATAAATATAGAATCACGAAATCGCCATTTTTTATATAAATATAAAATTATTTGCTAAGGTTGAGAGATTGGTTAAAGATAATCATGAAGCATTAGAGTCATCAAATATTTTATTTGTGTGTTGTTGTGATGATGCTCGGCTTCCCAACTCTATCGTGTAAGTGGCAGCAAATTGAACATGACTTGGACCTTGTGTATGCTTTATTTTTTAGATTTAATCAATTTTTTTTCTTTAATATGGGTTGTATGTCGAATGTATGCATTTTATCTCTCGATTCAATCTACAGGTTTATATTATAGTGTGTTATTTAACAAGCGAAAATTGTGTTGTCTAACGGCATGATAAATAAAAGTTTGAAATGAGTAGTATACCTATGTAGTATAAATGGGTGATAATGAGTACACATGTCCGAGAGTATTACTCTTATGATGATATAGCACATAAAACTCAAGAGAAAAAAAAAAAAAAAAATATATATATATATATATATATAAGTTTTGAATCTCCTTTCTCAAATGTGATAGATTATGTATATTAATAGATAAATAAATAAATAAAATTCCAAAGGTGCCAAACTGATTAATTTTTTAAATAAATGACTACTCATATATTTTAACATAATATACAATCTAATATTTCAATACACACATATTTATATTTAAGTTAGGGGTGTGGATTGGATTGAATTGTGAGGTTTTTTTCAAACTAACCTTAAATTTTGGATTTTTCCATTCATTAATATATACATTTTTTATGTATGAGAGGAATCCAATCCATATATCTTTTCAGGTTAATTATGAAATTTTTTTCGGACTAACCTTAAATTTTGGATTTTTCAATCCATTAACACATACAACTTCTATGTCTTAGAGCAATAAAAAAAAATAAAAAATATGTAATTTCAAAAACAGTAGCTCATCAGTCTAATGTCTAATAGGTTATGAGTTCGAATCCTCTTACTCCTAATACTTGTAATCTGAAAAAAAAAAAAAAAAGCAATCCAACACACATTTTACATGAAAAACATAGAGTGATCCTATATTTTAACTTATATTACCTATATAATTAATGTATGATTCTTACAATATATTAAGAATCTTTCTTATTAATTAAAGTTTCTTACCAACATACACACACAAATTGAGTTAAATACCCTAAAATTTGGGCAACCTAATAATTGAACAAATCCAACGAAAATTTATAAAAATATAAACTCAACCGAACTTAAAAAAAAAAAAAAAAAATT